>JAVTVY010028441.1:0-103885 GCA_036873755.1 Hanleya hanleyi
AGATTTCTTTCTGTTTTCGACCAGTAATTCCCTCCATCCTGCTATGATATTCTAGCAAAAAGGGATGTGAAGGTAAGTTTTACAGCGCAAGAAATATGAAAAATTTGAACTTATATCAATTTTCCTATTTCTAAGCTTAAACTTACCTTCACATACTGTGATGGCCCTCCCAGCCTCCCCGCTGATGGGTTATTCACGCTGCGTTGAATAGGAAGAAGGAAGTGACGTGGTCGGACAGATAATATTGGATTCTGGGGGACTCGCGCATGGGCATTGGGGAGCAAAGGAACTATTTTTGTACGCCCGCCAAAAAGGCGGAGGTATTATGTGATGGCGGTTTCCGTCCGTCTGTCCGTCTGTCCGTGCGTCCGTCCGTCCCCCGTGTCCGGTCTATATCTGGAACACTTTTCTATTTACAGTTCCAATTTTTGGTGAGTGGATACCCTACGGAGAGACGATGTGTCGCGTACAAAAATGAAGGTCGAGGTCAGAGGTCAAAGGTCACTGGCCTGAAAAACAGGAAATCACTGAAGTGTTCGTGTCCGGTCTATATCTCTGAATGTTTTCTATCCACAGTTGCAATTTCCGCCAAAAAGGCGGACGTATTATGTGATGGCGGTTTCCATCCGTCTGTCCGTCCATCCGTCCGTCCGTCCGTTCCCCGTGTCCGGTCTATATCTGGAACAGTTTTCTATTTACAGTTCCAATTTTTGGTGAGTGGATACCCTACGGAGAGACGATGTGTCACGTACAAAAATGAAGGTCGCGGTCAGAGGTCAAAGGTCACTGGCCTGAAAAACAGGAAATCAGTGAAGTGTTCGTGTCCGGTCTATATCTCTGGATGTTTTCTATCCACAGTTGCAATTTTGTTGTGAGTGGATACGCTAGGTGGAGACGATGTGTCGCGTACCGAAATTGAGGTCGAGGTCAGCGGTCAAAGGTCACTGTTGCCTACAATCAGGAAATCATTTATCATTGACAGTTTTCTATCTACAGTTCTAATTTTTGGTGAGTCAGGATGCCCTAGAGGGGAACGATGTGTCGCATACGAAATGTAGGTTGAGGTCAAAAGTCAGTGTCACGGAAAAATCAGGAAATCATTAAAAATTTCAAATTTTTTTGTGAGTGGATACATTAGGGGGACACAATATTTCACATATCAAAATGTAGGTCAAGGTCAAAGGTCAAGGTCTCTGAGACCCCAAAATCATGAAATTGTTAAAAATCATGATTTTTTTAGTTTATTGAGAAATTACGGGTAGCCGTTTTGTCATGTACCAAAATTTAGATCCAGGTCAATAGTCAAGATCACTGCGACACCAGAATCAAGGTCAAAGGTCAGTGTGACCTAAAAATCAGGAAATCATTAAAAATTACTAATATTTGTTGAGTGGATTCAAGGTCACTGTGACTCCAGAATCAAGAAATCTTTGAAAATTACTTTGTTTTGTGTCCGTAGATTCATTAGGGGGACATGATGTGTCACATACCAAAATGTAGGTCAAGGCCGAACTTCAATATCACTGTGACCCCCAAAATCATGAAATTCATAAAAATCATGATTTTTTTGTGTCCATTGATACATTGACAGAAGACGAAGTGTCGTGTACCAAAATTTAGGTCAAGGTCAAAGGTCAAGGTAACTGTGACCCCAAAATCAGGAAATCACATTTTCATATGCCTGTCGAAGATGAGGTCATGTAATGCGATGTTGCGTTCTGTCCATTCATCCATTAACATTTGTTGTCCATTCGATATCTCTAGTTTCAAGGTATGGAATGATACCAAACTTTGAGTATACTTTACTCGCATGGCAGAGAGGAGCCATACGCTTTGAGATCAATTTGTCCAAGGTCAAGGTCACAGTCCTTCAAAACTGAATCAAGTTTAGCTGACCATATGTGTTAGGTTGAAATATTCAGTATGCTCTCCCCTACATGTATATGGCATTCATCCTGTGGAGTTGTCTCCCACATTTGAAACAGCTACATTTAGTTAAACTGTTGTGCAATAAAAACCATACATTTAGTAATTTAACGGGGAGAGGGGTCCTTTATGAACTTCATACCTCTTTATTAACTCAAGAACAACGGTTTACTTCATCACTTTCTTCTTCCTTCATGAAAAATTATCTCGTTTGAAAGGAATCCATTTGCAGGAAAACTACTATTTTCTTGTGTTTGACTATTGTCGATTTCAGTGTGGGATATGTGAGCTCTCGGCTCTTGCTTCAAGGTCAACTGGTTATCAAGAGTTAAGCTTTTTTTAGTTTATCATTCAATATAAGATGCAGGGGTTTTTCTAGCCGTTTTTTCATCGTGGTTACCACGATGAAAAACAATATATATTGAGTTTTGCAGAAAATTTCAAATTGAGTTTTGATAAAAAAAAATGAGGTTTGCGCACGCACAATTTTTTTTTTGAGTTTTCCCACAACATACCAGTTGATAGGTTGTTTCGCATGACCCGCCCGCATCAATATTTTGGAGATAAATAATGCCGCATGTATTTTAATTATCAGTAATTATTGGTTGTAAAAGAAATAAGTAAAACGAATGAACCGTCACAGTCTTGGGTCACATTCTTGGGGAAAGCCCTATTTCAAAACGAGGCACAGTCCTTTTCTAGTGAGGATTCCCTCGTGTCCAGCACGTGGCAGTAAAGTATTAACTCCGGCACTTTTGACGGTCGCATACCAAAGCCATCGTGGTTTTAGTTTATGGATCAGTTGTTTCCTCATCAACCAATTCATTTAACCATCCATTTATCTGATGAAACGCTTTTGAGCGAAGTCGTCGAGCGCTTCACGTCTTCACTCCCGACAACAACAACAACGACAACACAGACTGTCGACGAATAGTCGTAGCTCGAGGACGACGGACATGCAAAATTCGTCGCCGTGGACAGAGAATCCCTATCTTCAGTCAGTGTAAAAGAAATAAAAGAAGATTTCAATAAGAGGAGACTCCTGACGTTGAAAATTCGGGTAATAAATTCTGCAGTTATCTTTAATATTGGTCACAAGTAAGAGTTTTTCCCCTTGATTTCTGTTTACACAATGTGTGCGCATTTGAGTTTTACTGTCTACCATAATTATTTACATAATGTTTCAATTAATGTAAAGCAAACTTAAAATGTCTCTAACTTAGAGAATAATTATTTCATAAATATTTTTTTCTGGCGATATTTATGAGAGTATTTCAGAGTGTATAAATCTGTAAAACAGGAATGTTGCTAGGTTATATATTCGATCACAATCTTCTCTGTTAACGGTAACAAATTTAGCTTCAATAATTAATAATTATAGCATCTAGCATGTATGTTTTAGCATGAGGTCATGCTAAACAACCTATCAACTGACAACAGCCGTACTGTGGTTTGGTGTGGTTGTACCGGAGTGCACAAAACATGCATGTAACAAGTGAACGGCTAACTATCTTAGGCCGAAGTTTATATCTTGATCAACAATGCAGCAGCAGTTCTATATGTTGTTGCTCTAAGAAGACACGTCGTGCTAATGTCGCCTTCAATTGTTGGATGATACACAGCACCCTGTCATGGTTTGGGCCAATGAGTTATCTCGTAACACGGAGTTATTTTAGCAATGTTGTTGTAGACTGTGATATAATTCATGTAAATAGAATTGTCAGTATTTGTTGGTCTCTGAAGAAGTGTCGTAAACATATGACCAAACTCAGTTCTGTAATTGGTGCGATGAAAAAGTTGGAAACATTGAGTTTCATCATTTTTTTGATGAAAAAGGCAAAAATATTGAGTATTGTAGAATTTCTTGGTGCGCGACGTAGACGCGCAAAAAAATTGAGTTTTCAAAATTTTGAAATAGAGTTTATGAACAATTTTGGGCTAGAATAACCCCTGAAGATGTTATATATGTTACATTCTCAGAAGCACAAAATTATAGGCTAGCTACCAATTGGAATCCAGGCTATCAAACAACCTTGAAATTTGGACCAATGTAATTCCAGATACACGGGCGTATATTGAAGCCCCTTGGGCTCTTGTTGGTTCTGTGGTAATGTTATTACAATAGGGCAATTATGTAAGAACACGATACCAATAAGGTATGTGAAGGTAAGTTTAAGCTTAGAAATAGGAAAATTGATTTTCAAATTTTTCATATTTAATGCTTATATTCCCAATCTTACTTACAGTGTAAAATCCCAAGTTCAATGAAGTTGATACATGTTTTAGGTCTGTTTACCCTCCATGCTGTGAAACCCGTGTAAATGACCATTCCGGATTATAGTGTCGGTTTTGACAAGGTTCTAGTTTATCAAGTTCAAAATACTTTAAACAGAAGTATTGGAGCCATGGATATAATCTCAGTATTTAAAGGTTGGTCAGTGTACAAATGGTGTCTGTATTCAACAGGTTTCACTCTATAGATGTGATTAATAATCATACCTATCTCTGTTCATCTCTTTTCAGCTCCACAGTATTACAGGGACGTCTTCAAACCATGGATACCTATACGGAATAAATAAATTTCTAAAATGTTGTATTTAAAATTGTAAATTGAATAATGGGAACTTTTGTTTGTGTATTGAGTGCTTAAAACATTTGTTATGTTATCTGAGAATTGAAAAGAAAATTATTTGACAGTTTACATCAGTTTTAACGAAGAAATGGAGATGTTTCAAAACATGAGATAGTTTAGTTCTGAAATGTAAACAGTGTGGAATATGGTAAATAGCGACGTGTGATATGTGTAGATCATGTCCTGAAGGTTGCCGAAAACAAGCAAATACTAGTACTAGGCAGCCATTGCTACTCTTGTACCGAAAGTCAGCTTGTGAAATCGTTCTTGCAGTCACATGCTTAGAATGGCCGAATCTGGAGTCAAGGCCATGGTGACCATATTGGATTGTGAAAATAGTTGAGAAACAATCCTAGCCATCGTCTCACTCACATCAAGATTTTTAGTTAATGCAGTGACAAGCCTATTCATCATGACAGCCATATTGGATTATGCAGGTTACCGAAAAGCAATCCTAGCCATCATCTCACTTATAGCAAACCACTGTCCAAGTTGGATGTGAATCAGACAAATAGTTTTTGAGTTTATTGCAGTCAGAATTTTACGTAGCATGGTTCAATAAGGGGTCAAGGCCATGGCGGCCATATTAAATTATGTTGCCGAAAAACAATCCCAGCCATCCCCTTCCTCACACGAACCCACTGTCGAAGTTTGATGTCAATTGGACAAATTGTTTTTGAGTTACTTCATTCACAAGCTCAGGTAGCATGGCTGAACAGGGGTCGATCGCGAGGCCAGGGTGGTCATGGTGACCATATGATATTGGATTATTCAGTTTGCCAAAAAACAATCCCAGCCATCCTCTCACTCGTACCGACCCAAGTTTGATGTGAATCGGACATATTGTTTTTGAGTTCTTGCAGTCACAAGCTTATGTAGCATGGCTCAATAGGAATGGCGGTCATATTGGATTACGCAGGATGCTGATAAACAATCCCAGCCATCCTCTCACTCATAGCAACCCATGTCCAAGTTTGATGTAAATCAGACAAATCATTTTTTTTTTTTATTCCAGTACATATGACTGAATAGGGGTAAGGCCTCGGCGACCATGGCAGCCATATTGGATAACACAGGTTGCCGGATAACATACTTATTAACCCACTTTCCAAACTAGCTTTGAATCAGACAAATAGATTTTGAGTTAGGTACTGCAGGGACATATCCAGCATGTCCAGGGATTTTTTGGGGACGCCTGTTTTGGCTTTTTTGGGGACATTTGTATGTCAAATGAAAGGAATTGGACTGGAAAATTCCGAATATGTTCATTTTTTTTATCAGAGATTGACCAATGACATTTTCTGATGTTTTTGGAGATTTATACCAAATTAATTGTATTATTTCTTGAGAATGTCTCTGAGGCAGTACAAATTATATACTAACCTATTGTAATGATATAACTTCACAACATCCACAAAGGATACCTTTACTGAAAAAAATGTAAGTTTCCTCCTTGGAAAATCACTGAAGTGCCGAAATAATGTTTATTCTTGGCGCATCTTTCCATTTTGTTGATTTGTTGCACACGTAATGTTGAATACTCTTAATTAAGTTGGACAAAATTATATACAGCTGATAATATCATATTATAAATAAAATCCCAAGTTTGATTAATCATGTTAATTGTATAACAGTTTTGTTAGAGATTTTCTTACAGTAGGGCGTCTTTCCTCAGTTAGTATGTGTCGCACATGTAACTTTGCAATCTTCAAACAGGGTTATCTTCCCTTCTGCCAGTCAATCGACCGGCAGAAGGGGAGATAACCCTGTTTGGAGGTTGGTAACTTTGTATCACATGTGCCACATTCAGTTTCTCACCCTTCAACAGGGGAGGAAACTCTTTATTTCGCCAGTTTTTGACCCTGCAACATTGAAGGGAGGAAACTGTTTACTGACACGAGGCACTGTTAGCAAGTAAAGATGAAGCCACTGTAGAATCACCACATATGGGCGAATTACGCATGCGACATCCAGAGACTTTTTTTCTGGTTATTTCTGCTGAGTTTTATATTTAAAAGATATGTTTTCTTTCTGCTGGGTATTTTTGTTATACATAGAAGTTGAGTTACCAAAATTAGTTTTGTCTTGTTGCCTAAAAATGAGAAAAAAATGATGTTATGTCTGCGATGCAGACGATGTTGAATGTTCAGTTTGTCTGTCTCACATTATGACGCAACGTCATTTTCGTGGATTTACCAGGTAATATAACACATTAACTGTCAAAACTCACAATATATTCCAAACTCTATCTCTGTAATTATTTGTCATCAAAAATATTTCCCTGATATTTCTCTAAAACCAGGGGTATCTCTATAATAGACACCCCTGGTCCACTTGGTCACTGTATCGTGAAAAATGACAACACAGCGGAAGATGTCAGTCAATCAGCAAAAGCATCATCCTGCAGATATTGACCAATCAGATCACTTGTTTACCGCGACCATGGCGACAGATTCGAAAACACCACAGCTTGTGCGATACTCGGTGGCAGATGAACATGCACATTTTCAACAACCATGAACATTAATAAATATAAAGAAATATAGTTTAAAACACAATCTATTTGAAGAGAAAACAAACCCATTCATCTACCATCAAACAAGCCAGGCAAATGTAGGAAACTCCGCAACTTTAAAGGCGGTCCGCGATGTCAGTGTATCCGACCTCACCTTCCCACTGAAGGACTTGAATTGGGTGAACTAACGCACACATTTCTATATAATTTCTCTGATCTTTCCATTAATATTTTATTGTTATGCGTGCTTGGATTTAATATTTTACATTCCATATCAGCGAATAGTTTAGCAGCAAAAGTAAAACCCTAACGTATTTTACCATCAGCGCAGTTTTTCTAGGACACGTAAATGGAATGTGGGCGGAACGTGGTCTGCTATGCAAGATAATCAAGGGTTCGCCTTTGGCTCACAAATAGAAACCTTGATGTCGTGAAGATGGTTGTATACCCGATCATGCCGACGACCGGGCAAGTCCATTTTCGCATGTCTTCTTCAAAACCATTTTGAAGAGTTGTGCGTATGAATTGCGTAAAAATAACATGCGATTCATTGACCGGTCCAATAAAACTGCTGAGCTGTTAGCTTGCGTTCGCCGCACACGCTGAGGATTTGGCCTCGTGAGGCGAAATTATCAAACAAGTTTGATATTTTTCCCCCCTGCCTCGCGAGGCCAAAAACTCACCAAAAACTGCCCGCACACGAGAGCTAGCCCCTAAACTGACAGGCAATGGAGGCCGTCAGCTCAGCTGATAGCTCTAATGTGCGCCGGGCTTACAGTATTGTCGCTGAACGCAAATCAAAGCGCCGTGTTCTAATTAATTGTTCTAGATAGGCTAGAAGTGCATGTTATGACAGCCTTTCTGTCATTTCCGGTTTGTTAGCGAATAAAACAATGTACCTGCTGTTTGTCACTCACTAGCCTCTCCCCCTACATCGCTGTACTGTTGACCAATCGAAACATCAGTTCGCCTGTAGATTGTTCCGCAGAAAACATTCGACTGCGGTCAGGGGTTATGTTAGGAGGATGTTCACAGCAATGTACGTTGGTTGCTCGGATGAGACGAGCTTTGAAGATTTTTTTTAACAATTTCTCATGTCGGGGAAATATTTTTGATGACAAATAATTCCACAGATAGAGTTTGGAATATATTGTGAGTTTCGACAGCTATTATGTAAAATTAACTGATAAATCCACGAAAACGACGTTGCTTCGTAATGTGAGACGGACAGTAATTGAAAGATTGTGTGAATTGTGAAAGAGAATTTCTTTATAAGCCATGATCGGAATAAATGGTGTGAACTAAGGTTGACTCTTCACACAAGCACCAATCAACATCTCTTTCCATTCTGATCAGGAGATTGAAGCTTGTGCATGTTACGTGTGCGACATGTCAAATAAATTCGAACAGAATAAAGGAACCAGAGAAAGTAATTTCCAATCAAAAGAAATGAACTCGTAATTGTCATGAAATTGAATATTATGTCACAGATGACAAGTTGAATTGACTAGAGAAAACATGTGTTACATGTATGCATTTAAAAAAAGGTCATTTCTTCAATAAGCAAAGATTGAAATGCTAATTCATCATGCTGTTGGTTCATGTACATGGGCATGATGGGTAACAACATACTTTGTGCTAACCAGTTGCTTACTAAAAGCTTTCAAATTCAAACTGTCCCCTTGATTCAGCTACTTCTGGTGTTGAAATGATCTGCACAATGTCTCTTGGGAAATAGCTAGGAAACCTTGTCTGGTTTGGCTGGCCATTTCCATAGGTTACCAGACGGAACCATGACGGAAACTTCAAACACTCCATTCACTTTGTGGGTTACTTCAGGGTACAATTCAATATCGTACGACACAAAGCAACACCCCCTGACCTGTAAACTACCTGTTGCCTTCTCACCAGCCCCAAGTCGACTCCCATATCTCATCACAAATTAAGGACTATGTCTGCATCTACTTGCCCAGATGTGTGCCATAGTCTTACATTTACATGTGCCCGACTTTCTTCAAGCATGGTGGTACTCATCACATGCATGCCTGAAACGGCAGCAACATAGGAATGGAAAGAGGTGGATCGCCCTACGTTGAACAGATGTAACTTATATAGTGTTTGACTTCTACCGGAGAGAGATTGTTATAGAAGAATAGCTCAGTTTCTGATCCAACCTTGGTACCGTATGTGGCATTTACTCCGAAATCTTAAATCCTTCGGAAAAGAAAACCAAATTGCTGGACAGATCGGCACATGGATCTTGTTCTTCACATTACCTGCTTGGGATATTTAGGTCCGGATTTCTGACGATACTTGTACATTATTGTTGTGTAACTTTGTTTATAAAATAAACATATTTTTTGACATGGATCAACAGAATTTTGCATTATTTTTACCAGTACAAGGAAGTACAAAAACCAGTTGTTGTACATATTGGAATGAACTGCACATGTTGCATCAATACCCAAGATGTTGAGGTTGTGAAACCTGCCCTATTCATTCTAAGCTGGGATGTTCATGTTCACTTTGTATAAACACACATACCGGTATCACGAAAGAGATCACGATAGGTCAATTGTACAAACTGTCACATTCTGCCCACATGTGTTAAAGGTCAGGGTCAAATCTTGGAAAAAATACCCCTTTTTTTCTGGAACTAAATTATTTTCAGTGTGATTAAATATCTGGAGCTGTTCTTTAGGTCAATTGGCGATCGTGTGCGAGATAATTCTAACATAGAAACTCCTGCCCGATCTCTTCAATGTTAAAAACTTCAGATTTGGTACAAACAGGTTTGTGAAAAGCTGCGCAGCTGCAAGAAATTGAAATGGTGGTCAAGTTTGTTTGTTTTTTAAAGTGTTCGGGTGATCCTCATATATGTTAACCGTCTCGAATAAATTGATCACTTAACCTACAATGTAATTCTCCAAAATGTTCTGCCTGAATTGTTCAAAAGTATCCACAATTGGGTTTGTCTACAAGGTGTTGGCAAAAGAACATGAAAGTGTCCTTTAATCTCCGACTTGCACTAAAGTTCAAGATAATTCTTAGACAGTAGATCTGCAGTCCCCTGAGAGCATCAGAAGATGCATTGAAGCATGGCTTCCTGTCTGCTTTGTGATTTGTTCTTCTGGTCCCCTTATCTCTTCAGCATAGGAAATGTTTATAAGGGAGTCGAGGATGTTCATTTCCCTGCTGTTATGGAGCTGCAACATGGTGATTTGTCGAATTTTTCAAAACAAGCTGAATTTCCTAACAAAAGTACCCAGACATCTCAAAATGGAATAAAAATCAACAAAAGACACAAGACAACCATTTGCATTTTATTGGTTGTTCGATAGTGTGATAGGAATTAAAACATGATTGGCATTTTCGATTCAATGGTTGGAGGGTGCAAAGTGCTGCACGGGCTGAAAATTATTCCTCTGGAATCCCCCAAAATTCACCTTCCAAAAAGAGAACTTGTAAATGGCTAATAAATAAAACTCCGATAATACCTCACATCCTACCAGATTCCCCACCCCCTTCTGAAAATAGGACTGAAAAGGCTCAGATTATCTGTTATACTGCTAATATTTTCTAAGAATGTATGGTGTCCCCCTTGTTTTATTACATACGGTATTCAACAAGTACTCTGTGTTTAGTATTATATAGCAAAATGGGGAAAATTTGACCTCGGGCGGGGGGGAGTTTGATTTATTGAGCATCAAAGAAGAACAAATTCCCCTTTTTGACTGCCATATATTTTTTAATGATTATATTGACCCCCCATTTTTTCATGGATCATCTTCTCTTAACCTGATGAAAAAATACTGAAACTTAAAAAACTTTCAACCTCTAGAAATGAACGTCCTCTACTGCCTTAATCGATAAAATGATTTTCGACACGTCAAAATAATCACAAATATCGGCATAATGGTCCTTTCTTGGAATAGTAGGATACTTTAAGGATACGTAACCCATCTGAGGGTCAAAATTCGTCTAGTATTTGGTTAAAAAATGAAATCAAAATTCCAATAAGTGGTTCAATTTTAGGCTTGAAAATTTAGTTCCTAAAATATGTGGAATACAAGTTAAACAGAGTAAATTGAGTGGTCCGGTACCCCACTGCTAACAAATAAACCTTTTGTATGACTTTGTACTGCAAGGCGTTGACTATACACGAGTGTGTATTGTGCTCTAATTAAATGACCCGCCTAATCGTCCAACATATTAATAAACAGAAGAGTGGCTTGGGCTATGCTCAGACCCCCACCATGCGGTGATCAGCACACCCTTACAGAAATTTAAGGTTGCAGCAAGCTCACCTTGTGTGCCTGTTGTTAGCTAACATGGTTAGCTGGCCACTAGCTTGCCTTGAGCTTGCCACTAGCTCACATTTGAAACATTGCAAGCTTGCAATTGGTGATTCTGCAACCTAGTGCAACTTAGCCGCAACCTTGCGCAACTTAGCTGCAACCTAGCGCAACTTAGCTGCAAGCTAGCAGACGCTTACCTAACCTAATCAAACCTGTGAGCTAGCGCAAGCTTGCGGCTAGTTTGTATAACTTCGCAGCCAGCTTGTGCTAGCTCGCAGCCAGCTTGCGCTAGCTCGCAGCCAGCTTGCGCTAGCTCGCGGTCAGCTTGCGCAAGCTGGCAAGCTCGCCAAAACAATGCTTTTCCAGACCTGCGAGCTCGCATGTTGGCCTGGAGTTGAATGTAGGCCTAAAGTACAAGATACAGCATTTTTAAAACAATTTTTATATAAAAATATAACTTTTTATCCTACAAATCACAAAAGTTTATCTTTACTATTATAATAATGATTCTGATCAGAAGAAAGGTATATTTTTAGAAACTTGGCAACTGTCTGAATATCATTCATGAGTTTAATTTAATTTTCTCTGGCATTTTCAGCTCATTCTGTATCGCTGGTTGTATCATATACATGTATAGTCTGTTTACTGGAATTTCGTCACAGGATGTAAATTCTGGCCATGAAAATGGATAAATTAAAATAATAAAAATGTTTTCAACAGATTTTCTGGGTCCAGGCATCTGTATTATATGGACATTAATTTAGTAACAACAGTATGGTACATGTATGTATTTTTTTGCAAACTTGTTCTTGCTGCAATTAAATGAATAATTAATCTGACTTGTAGATCTACAGGCTCAATAAGTTACTTGTGAACAATATATCAGTCTGCACATACTTGATCCTGAATCCATACTGTTTTCAATATAAACTGTATTCAGATACCCAGACTGAAGTATAAATACATTTACATTAATTCATGATTGAAGTTTAAGGCAGTATTCTCTCACCTTGAGCTTGGCAGCAAGCTAAACACTTTTGTCCTCTCCAACTTCTTGACCTGCTGTACTTGCAAGTGTAGTTCAATCTATAAAACTGTGCTTAACTGAGCTTCCACCAAAAACTACACTGAAAGTAACATATTTCTCCAGGGTTCTGTCAGCTTGACTGTTGCTGTCCTAAACTCTCTGTAACTGCATGAAGCATGGTACATAGAACTATCACAGAAAACCAAAGAGCCAAACTGAAATGTGTCTTGACCTGTTGAAGATCAGTTGAACTCTGAATTTGAATGTTGGTCATCTGATATTACACCCTTGTTGGAAAGAGCTAGTTCCCATGGATACCAGGGATCTCATGCTGGGCATTAAATTAAAACCATCTGCTGCAAGTATGTACTTCCTGCCCTTGGTGCGAGCTTGCGCAAGCTCGCCAATAACAGTTCGTTATATACTGTAGGTTGCCTAAAAATATGGCAATCTTGCTAGCTTGCCTGAAAATATTGCAGGCTTGCGCTAGCTTGCCATGCCAAGGTGCAAGCTCACAATCCTTGGCAGACCTATATTGTTAGCTTGCACAAGCTTGCTGCAGTCTTGTGCCAGCAGCAGTCTTGTGCTAGCTTGCCGCAAGCTGGCGCAAGCTTGTTGGAGGCATGTTAGCTTAAGGTAAGCTTGTGTTAGCTAGTTGCAACCTTAAATTTCTGTAAGGGCAGGAGTGAACAGTTCAAATCGGACTTAAACCACTATAATGAATACTTTTTGTACGATAGATATCTGGAATAATAAGGTGAGCAACTAGTTTGTATATGGCAGGTTGTCATATGTATTTCGTAACAGAATTCATGAGAAATATTAGAACCATTCCTACAAATGTATAGCCGCACAGTTTTGACCAATTTCTAGCATTTCATGTTTGTCAAAATTCAAGTTTTCAACTCTTGTAGCTCGAAAAGTATTCATGCTATGCTTGTGAAATTTGGCATGCCAGTTATTTAGTTTTCTGATCTAGTAAATTATTTATCTTTTAATGTAGAAAGTTAGATAATCAAATTTTGTCACTTTTAGTTAAAATGCTATAAAAATAGAACTAGACAGAAATTAAAAAACAGCACATGAGATTATTTGGCTCGTATCACTGCTCTGCTAGGTGCAATAAATTATGTATTCTAGCATAATTAAATCATTGCATGGTTTAACGTTCTTCATTGTCAACAGCTTGCTCCACTAGGTTACTCTGGTGTCCATGGACGAGATTATATCCATGGTTTGCTCTGATTACTTTCTATGGTTTTTCCACAGTCAAACTTGGCAGAGCCACCGATAGTGGTATTCACTAGCCATGGTTTGCTTCACTGGGTTATTCCCTGTCCATCAGTCAGGGGATCCTGGGACCAACTTACAGAAGTTATAAAGTCATGAACTACATATACAGGTAGCAATAATTACTCGGAGAAAAAAAGTTGTGGTGCCCATTTGATCACAAAATGTTTGCAGAAGGAAATGTCACAAAAAGTTGATCTTCTAATGCAAACAGGACAGGTTATATGCTCGGAAGACTAGATTTGACCATAAATATAAGGCCAACATTCCACCAGCAAGTAACTTTAAGGTTATATAATATCAATTTGCAGAGTACATAAAATGAGTGCTGTTCTGCGAAAATAGCCCCTCGGGTATCGGTTGTTGTCTACACTCAGCAATCATACATTGTATAAGATGTATTTTTAGAACTTTGACAACATCATGTGCATGTCCAAATAGCTCCAGGCATTTGTGGTATAATTAATTTGGACCATGTAGATACAATCCTTCATGAAATATTGTACTAAATACAATCTGACCTGGATAAATGGGTCAAGGTCAGTCATCTTTAGCAACGCTTTATTGTGAGGCTGGTTTTGAAACACTTATAGAAAGACGTCGGTTCCATCGACTTGTAATGTTCTATCACATTGCAAACGGTACTGCGCCTTTATCCTTACGTCCTCTCCCGTGAACTCCCCTTGCACGTAATCCGTATAACATACGTCCCCAAAACGAATTTACGCCATTTATGTGCATGACTGAACTATTTAGAGGATCATTCTTTCCAATTACAGTGCGTGAATGGAATATTTTTCCTCATTCTATTAGAACATTTCCGACAATTTTTGCTTTTAAACGCGAATTACGAAGTTTGTCTTTGCGGACTAAGCCTCACACATGGAATTACTTAGGTTCTAGAAAAGAAAATGTCCTATGTCAACTTAGAAATGGATCTAGCAACTTGAAAAGGCACTTGTTTAAAACAAATTTTATCAGAAAATTCATAATGTAATTTGCGGTCGGTGTGATGAAACTGGAACACATTTTTTGTTTCATTGTCCATTATTTAGAACGAGCCGATCTATTAAATAATCTTTTGACCATCTAAAATCTAAATCTACCAACAGCCAGAACACTTATTTGTTGACCTCGAAAAAGATGAAGCATCTAATATATCAATTCAAAAAAATCTTGGAAATCATATTACAAACACTAAACGATTTAAATGACTATTTTAAATACATTCAAAATTAAGCAACCATTGTAAATTCTAAACTTGTGACATCCCGAGTTTCTCTGAACAATTACAGGGACTGTTCAACCTAACACGTCAATGGAAGACGATAATTTATATATAATTATTATTATGTAGTATCATTCATTGATTATTTCAAATGCTTACTTAATTCCTCTGCTTATTTCTCTTATTGAGCAGTTTTTTTCTGTAAATTGATGTATTTCAGTGTATGTGACGCATTAGTTCTTCAAAAAATATAGCAAATACTAGAATTTGACCTTGATAAAATAGGTCAAGGTTGGTTATTTTCAATAGGCTTCTGACCCTTCACCAGATGCATATGTGGTATGAATTTACAATGCCTGGCTATATTCCTCCTTGAGATATCAGGTCCACAAGCAAGATGGACAGACAGACGACGCCGACAATACCCTTTGGGCAAAAATTTGTCCGACAGGGAAAAACGAGTGTAGCCTTAATATCTCCAAATATGACCCTAATGTCTTGACTTTCCAGGAAAAAATATACACAATTGAGGGAAAAATCTAGGATGCAACGATATAAGCGGATAGGTAATCCATGCTGTTTATGTCCGTTTTACGAGCGAGTAGGATTTAACGTCGTTTTCGACATTTTTCCACTCCTATCACGACGATGCCTACATGTGCCAGAACACGAGTGTCCACAGTTACAATTATCCTGGACACTGATCAACCCAGACAGTACAGCACTAGCCAAGTTGACATGGCTTCATTCGTCACTATACACTACTAGTATAGAAACGAACGAATCCATGTCGTCTTGGCTAGTACAGAACCCGGTCACCCATCCAGGATCCAGGTCAGTTTTATGAATGTACCACATGAACTTCAAGGCATGAAGGTTGTTACACATAGTAATATTAAATGAATTGACAGAGGTCATTACACTGTGCGACTTCACTACTGGTCAAAATATAATTATTTTATCAACAGAGAAGGTTCTTCACTTTTTTAAGGGTCAAGAGGCCAGAGTGAGTGAGTGAGTGAGTAGGATTTAACGTCGTTTTCAACATTGTTTCAGTCATATCACGACGGTGCCTACATGTGCCAGAACACGAGAGTGTCCACAGTTCCTATTATTCTGGACACTGATCAGCCCAGTCAGTACAGCACCCGGTCACCCATCCAAGTATTGACCGAGCTCAACGCTGCTTAACTTCGTCAAGAGGCCAGAGGTGATCCAGCTTTAAAATAGTGATTTTTCGGGGCGTTTTTTTTAAGGATTATTCAACTATAGATTTCACTTTATCCTTCAGGGGAAATGCGAACATGGAGAAATTATTTATTTCTGATGAAAATGAATGTTTAAAGTTGGCCAGTTATGAAATCTGCAGGTGGTGCTCAGTCAGACAGGGGATTAACACCTTTCCGCGATCGCCCCAGCAGGTGTCTGGACAACGCGTAATGTGGCTATAGAACTTCTTGATTGGTGGTTAATTATTTGCCTGTAAGCCCGATCCTCCCCAAACAAATTAACATGTACATGTAACACTGTACCCACTATGTCATTTTCTGTACTTATTATACTATCAATTTGTTTTGCTAATTTATAAAAAAATTACCAAACAACGAAATCCTCTGATGGTGCTCAGAGACGTCATTCTGGAAAATTTAGTTCAATGCACACTAATGTAGGTAATTTACACACAATGTTCAGTACATGAGCTCTATGCTTTATTCTCTTCATTAGACTGGAGCTGTAATGTAGTTAACATGACAGATTACAAGAATCAAGATAAAACTACTGTACATCACTTTAAAACAAACGACAAAACAGGACACTGCTCTCGGCTGAATGGTGTCAACCATCGTGCATGCACTTTTAAAATATTTCTGAGCGAATAACAATAATTTGTTGTGGTCATGGTTTCTTTTGAGGAGCCAAATGGGGAAAAAACGGCCCAGTTTTCAGTATCTATTCTCTCAATCTGATTAAAACTCAGACTTAATAACCGCTCCTATACCTGACATGTCGCTAGGAGCGGTTATTAAGTCTGAGTTTTAATCAGATTGCTATTCTCTAGCAATAGTTATTCAACAGATATTACAAAGAGGCATTTGGTTAACACTGGTTAGGTCAGGGTAATCATGGTGTATGAAATAATCATTGCATTATAACCCGGACGATCATGGTTTTAATGTCCTGTGAGTGAAAGATTTTTGCTGAACAGAATATAGGAACTATCACATTTTACTTGAGAAACATTTGAGATTTAAGTATTAGACAAGGTACATGTAACAAGCTCGTACAATGACGAATATACATAGATCTGAATAAACATCAAACAAATTGGAAAAGGACAAATTTAAAGAATTTATTACACCAACTGTGGAGACATGAGAGACCTGGTCAAGTTAAATATGTGATGAAACCGTCAGCATGGTTTCTGGAGAACTGTTCACAACTTGACAGTAAATGTCAGTATGGAGGTCAGCGATAAAACAGTCATGTCTGAGGTCAATTATAATATTTAGTCTGTGTCCATTGCATGTACTTGCATTTTCATGTTTTCAAATAGTTCTTCATGGGCAATCCTCTGTTTGGGGAGTAGAGACAAATGAAAAATATTAAGTATACAAGTATGATTGATTAATCCATCCCATTACTCCTACGTCATTGGCACATATAGATTCGGGGTGACAATGTGCACAAGGTGACAAGTTCTCCGCAATACCATTTCAACAGTCTTTGAACTATGCCTGCTAAAACTAGAAACTTCCACCTCGAAGACGCAAGACAAGATGGAGGGTGGACTCCTTCTGGATGTAATCGGAAAGCGTGCGGCCATCTTCCAACTGCTTTCCAGCAAAGATAAGACGCTGTTGATCTGGGGGAATTCCCTCCTTGTCTTGGATTTTGGCCTTGACATTTTCAATGGTATCAGAAGCCTCAACCTCAAGAGTGATGGTCTTTCCAGTTAGGGTTTTGACGAAGATCTGCATTCCTCCGGGTCCCCTCAAACGCAAGACAAGATGAAGGGTGGACGCCTTCTGGATGTTGTAGTCCGAGAGCGTGCGGCCATCTTCCAACTGCTTCCCAGCAAAGATAAGACGCTGAACATTGATCTGGGGGGATTCCCTCCTTGTCTTGGATTTTGGCCTTGACATTTTCAATGGTATCAGAAGCCTCCACCTCAAGTGTGATGGTCTTTCCAGTTAGGGTTTTGACGAAGATCTGCATTCCTCCCCTCAAACGCAAGACAAGATGAAGGGTGGACTCCTTCTGGATGTTGTAAGTCCGAGAGCGTGCGGCCATCTTCCAACTGCTTCCCAGCAAAGATAAGACGCTGTTGATCTGGGGTCATGATTCCCTCCTTGTCTTGGATTTTGGCTTTGACATTTTCAATGGTATCAGAAGCCTCCACCTCTAGTGTGATGGTCTTTCCAGTGAGAGTCTTCACAAAGATTTGCATCTTGTCTGGAAATACAATATCAACAGGACTTGTATGAGTAAATCAGTCACCAAAATAAAACAAATTACTGTTAGGCCAAAAACGAATGTCCAAGGAATTAAAAATACGCCTGCACAACATTTGACCAGATTTGATGGAATGAGATCCAACATGGTGGTCCGCATCGATGTCCGTCCTCCCTTACTCACTTTGTACCCCTGCCATGCCTACCTCTTTACCACTAGAGGCACTTCGTGTATCGAAATTATCATGAACCGGGTCAGGTCTCATAATTAGCCTCACCATTAGGATATCATTAAAATATTTTGGTTGAGCATAACCATACTTTTTCTTGGCCTATTTGTTAGATTTTATTTTACTTTTTTTCTTCAAATTTCATGCTAATATCATATACCGTACCTATTTTCTGTAATTTTGAATGACCTGTATTACAAAATAATATTTTCCAACCTATACCTACCCAAATTTCTGAGATCGTGCCGGCTTACGACCAACAAATGTTAAGGTTGGCCTTAGAGATTCACATCAGCAATCGAATGAACAGCTGCAATTCCGCAACCCTATCATGGATGAATGGTTGCTAGTTATTACTGATGTAAAGAGCTTACATGAATGTGCAACTAACATTCTAACATTCAGCGATGTTCTCATTGTTGTTGAAGTGGTCAGGGTTTATATCTTTTGGTGAGGTCAGTTGCTCATCTGGCGCCAAATCCGCACAACCATAAGATTAAGGGTGATTCTCTTTACCAACGTCTAAACTACATGTAGTTTCATTGATATAGCACTGGTTTCTTTACTTTCTGTACTACATCATATTCAGCTAATATCCAATTGGCATTTGTATGAGAAATCCATCTATCCAATGAGTGGAGTACTATTATAAGACGCACAAGCAGCCAGGAATGGCAGATGTGCCCGTCTGAATCACTCCAGGTACAAGGGCAGGGCTATGGGACATATAGGACCGATGGATCAGCTGGGGTAAAAGGAGAGAATGGGACATTATAGGAACGATGGATCAGCCGGGGTACATGGAGGAGAGTATGGGACATGATGAATCAGCTGGGGTACAATTAGAGAGTATGGGACATTTAGGACTGATGAATCTGAGCCGTGGTACAATCAGAGAGTATGGGACATTTAGAACCAATGTATCAGCCAGGGTATACAGTAAGAGAGTATGGGACATTATAGGAATGGATGAGCCAGGGTTCAAGGAGAGTATGGGACATTATAGGAATGGATGAGCCAGGGTTCAAGGAGAGTATGGGACATTATAGGAATGGATGAGTCAGGGTTCAAGGAGAGTATGGGACATTATAGGAATGGATGAGTCAGGGTTCAAGGAGAGTATGGGACATTATAGGAATGGATGAGCCAGGGTTCAAGGAGAGTATGGGACATTATAGGAATGGATGAGTCAGGGTTCAAGGAGAGTATGGGACATTATAGGAATGGATGAGTCAGGGTTCAAGGAGAGTATGGGACATTATAGGAATGGATGAGTCAGGGTTCAAGGAGAGTATGGGACATTATAGGAATGGATGAGCCAGGGTTCAAGGAGAGTATGGGACATTATAGGAATGGATGAGCCAGGGTTCAAGGAGAGTATGGGGCATTATAGGAATGGATGAGCCAGGGTTCAAGGAGAGTATGAGACATTATAGGAATGGATGAGCCAGGGTTCAAGGAGAGTATGGGACATTATAGGAATGGATGAGTCAGGGTTCAAGGAGAGTATGGGACATTATAGGAATGGATGAGTCAGGGTTCAAGGAGAGTATGGGACATTATAGGAATGGATGAGCCAGGGTTCAAGGAGAGTATGGGACATTATAGGAATGGATGAGTCAGGGTTCAAGGAGAGTATGGGACATTATAGGAATGGATGAGCCAGGGTTCAAGGAGAGTATGAGACATTATAAGAATGGATGAGCCAGGGTTCAAGGAGAGTATGGGACATTATAGGAATGGATGAGCCAGGGTTCAAGGAGAGTATGGGACATTATAGGAATGAATGAGCCAGGGTTCAAGGAGAGTATGGGACATTATAGGAATGGATGAGCCAGGGTTCAAGGAGAGTATGGGACATTATAGGAATGGATGAGCCAGGGTTCAAGGAGAGTATGGGACATTATAGGAATGGATGAGTCAGGGTTCAAGGAGAGTATGGGACATTTAGAACCAATGTATCAGCCAGGGTATACAGTAAGAGTATGGGACATTATAGGAATGGATGAGCCAGGGTTCAAGGAGAGTATGGGACATTATAGGAATGGATGAGCCAGGGTTCAAGGAGAGTATGGGACATTATAGGAATGGATGAGCCAGGGTTCAAGGAGAGTATGAGACATTATAGGAATGGATGAGCCAGGGTTCAAGGAGAGTATGGGACATTATAGGAATGGATGAGCCAGGGTTCAAGGAGAGTATGGGACATTATAGGAATGGATGAGCCAGGTTTCAAGGAGAGTATGGGACATTATAGGAATGGATGAGCCAGGGTTCAAGGAGAGTATGGGACATTATAGGAATGGATGAGCCAGGGTTCAAGGAGAGTATGAGACATTATAGGACAGATGAAGTGAGAATCAGAAAGAACGTAGAGAACTTGTAGCAGAGAGAACATGAAGTGAACCGAGCAGTCAAAATTTGGAACTGACCCATGTGAGCAGGCAGGGGACAAGAAATCAATTTAACATGTAAACCCTTGGCCTCCTGGAGACCAATTGCATCTACCCTATTCCGAATTGATAATTGAGGCATGGTTGGATAGAATACAGGGGTGTCAATAGATGGTGGAAGGCATCCCTTTTTGCTCCTTTATTATGACCTAAACAACCGCCTATTTCCCATGCAATTTCTATACTTGAAAGATTAAATGTCACTTTTTGTGACCACCTACTTCCATGCCTCATTTGCTACTTCAAAACCAATCTCAGTAATATCATGGAAAATTATATTTGAATTCAGCCTTATATAAATACAGTGCGAATTTGAAACTACTACCGTATTGTTAGCCAATCGGGCACGCTCTCGGACTACATCATTTCCAGACAGTGTGCATGGAAAACCGTAAAGATCAAAGAGTTTACTCCTGTCAAAAAGTCTGGCTTTGTTAGGGGTAGAAAATATCAAAAGATTGTGCCGTGCGAAGATGTTAATCTCCGTGAAGTAAACGTCAATCATCGTCAGAGAGAAAAGGTAAAGATAGTGCCACGGCACTGTAGCTCATCTGGCTGTAACTGGAGAAAGTAGCTGTAAGAAATTTTTATTCAAGAACTGCAATAGATGAGTTTCTAACTTGTGTTGTCCCCCCTAAACACTAAATGATTCTTGCAGTAATTTCCTGAGATTTCATGATAAAGTTTCATGGAAAATTCAAGATGTGGCCATATTGGATTTTCAAAATGGAACAAAAAAGGCATCTTGCACAACTGGACCACAAGGGGAACCTACATGTACCCAATTTGACAAAGATCCATGCAGTAATTTTCTGAGAATTCACGATAACAAAATTTCATGGGGAAATTCAAGATGGCAGGTGGCCATATTGGATTTTCGAATCAGACCAGAAAAGGTATCTTGCACATCTAGACCCCAAGGGGAACCTGAGTATCAAATTTGAGAAAGATCAATGCAGTAGTTCCTGAGAAATCGTGATAAAGTTTCATGGGGAAATCCAAGGTGGCTGCCTGGTGGCCATATTTGACAAAGATCCATGTAGTAATTTCCTGAGAATTCAAGATAACAAAATTTCATGGAGAAATTCAAGATGGCCACCCGGTGGCCATATTGGATTTTCGAATCGGACCAGAAAAGCTATCTTGCACAACTAGACCCCAAGGAGAACGTGTGTATCAAACTTGAGAAAGATCAATGAAGTAGGTCCTGAGAAATCGCGATAAAGTTTCATGGAGAAATCCAAGATGGACGCCTGGTGGCCATATTGGATATTCGTATCAGATCACAAAAGGTATCTTGCACAACTAGACCCCAAGGAGAACGTGTGTATCAAACTTGAGAAAGATCAATGAAGTAGTTCCTGAGAAATCGCGATAAAGTTTCATGGGAAAATCCAAGATGGCCGCCTGGTAGCCATATTGGGTTTCGAATCAGAGTAGAAAAGATATCTTGCACAACTAGACCCCAAGTGTACCTGTATACCAAATTTGAGAAAGATCCATGCTGTACTTTCTGAGAAATCATGATAACAATGTTTTATGGGGAAATCCAAGATGGTCACCTGGTGGTCATATTGGATTTTCGAATCAAAGCAAACAAGAGCCCAAGGGGCTTCAATATACGCCCGTATATCTGGGATCACATTGGTCCAAATTTCAAGGTTGTTTAATAGCCTTGATTCCAATTGGTAGCTAGCACTCCAGAGAAAGGTCTACAATTTTGTGCTTCTGAGAATGTAACATATATCACATCTTATATTGAATGATAACCTAAAATGAGCTTAACTCTTGGCAACTAGTTGACCTTGGAGCAAGAGCCGAGAGCTCACATATCCCACACTGAAATCGACAATAGTCAAACACAAGAAAATAGTAGTTTTTCTGTAAATGGATTTCTCTCAGACGAGAAAATTTGTCATGAAGGAAGAAGAAAGTGATGAAGTAAACCTTTGGTCTTGAGTTAATATTAAAACAGGTATGAAGGTCATAAAGGACCCATCTCTCCGTTAAATTAGTAATTGTATGGTTTTTATTTCACAACAGTTGAACTAAATGTAGCTGTTTCAAACATGGCAGGCAACTCCACAGGACAAATGCTATATACATGTAGGGGAGAGAACTCTGAATATTCCAACCTAACACATATAGTCAGCTAAACTTGATTCAGGTTTGGAGGACTGTGACCTTGACCTTTGACAAATTGATGTATGGCTCCTCTTTGCCATGCGAGTAAGGTATACTCAAAATTTGGTACCAATCCATACCTTGAAACTAGAGATATCGCATGGACAACAAATGTTAACGGATAATGGACAGAACCCAACATCGCATTACATGACCTCGTCTTCGACAGGCATATGAAAATGTGACTTGTAATGATTTCCTGATTTTAGGGTCACCTTGACATTTGACCTAAATTTTGGTACAAGACACATCGTCTTCGCTCAATGTATCAATGGACACAAAAAAATCATGATTTTTATGAATTTCATGCTTTTGGGGGTCACAGTGACCTTGACGTTCGGCCTTGACCTACATTTTTGTACGTGACACATCATGTCCCCCTAATGTATCTACTGACATAAAAAAAAGTAATTTTCAAAGATTTCTGGATTCCGTCACCGTGACCTTGACTATTGACCTCGACCTAAATTTTGGTACATGACAAAACAGCTACCCGTAATTTCTCAATGGACTCAAAAAATCATGATTTTTAACAATTTCACGATTTTGGGGTCACCGTGACCTTTGACCTTGACCTACATTTTGGTATGTGACAAATCGTGTCCCCCTAATGTATCTACTGACACAAAAAAAGTTATTTTTAATAATTTCCTGATTTTGGGGTCACAGTGACCTAAGTTGACCTTGACCTAATTTTTGGTATGCGACACTTCATTTCCCCATATTGAATCCACTTATAAAAAATTAGTAATTTTTAATTATTTCCTAATTATTAGGTCACACTGACCTTTGACCTTGATTCTGGGGTCACAGTAATCTTGACTATTGACCTGGATCTAAATTTTGGTACATGACAAAACAGCTACCCGTAATTTCTCAATGGACTCAAAAAATCATGATTTTGAACAATTTCACGATTTTGGGGTCACAGTGACCTTGACCTTTGACCTTGACCTACATTTTGATATGTGACACATCGTGTCCCCCTAATATATCTACTGACACAAAGAAATGTTATTTTTAATAATTTCCTGATTTTGGAGGCACAGTGACCTTTGACCTTCGACCTTGACCTACATTTTGGTATGCGACACATCATTTCCCCTATTTGAATCCACTCACAAAATTAGAAATTAGAAATTTTTAATGATTTCCTGATTTTTCAGTCACACTGACCTTTGACCTCTGACCTTGACCTACATTTAGTATGCAACACATCATTCTCCCCTAGGGCATCCACTCACCAAAAATTAGAACTGTAGATAGAAAACTGTCAACGATCAATGATTTCCTGATTTTAGGCAACAGTGACCTTTGACATCTGACCTCGACCTCAATTTTGGTACGCGACACATCATCTCCACCTGGTATATCCACTCACAAAAAATTACAACTGTGAATAGAAAAAGTTCACAGATATAGACCGGACACGAACACTTCAGTGATTTCCTGTTTTTTAGGCCTGTGACCTTTGACCTTTGACCTCGACCTACATTTTGGTACGCGACACATCGTCTCCCCGTAGGGTATCCACTCACCAAAAATTGAAACTGTAGATAGGAAACTGTCCCAGATATAGACCGGACACGAGAACCGGACAGACGGACAGACGGACGGAAACCGCCATCACATAATACGTCTGCTTTTGGCGGGCGTATAAAAAGGTATCTTGCACAACTAGACCCCAAGGGGAACCTGTGTACCAAATTTGAGAAAGATCCATGCAGTAGTTCCTGAGAAGTCGCGATAACAATGTTTCATCCGGAAATCCAAGATGGCCACCTGGTGGCCATATTGGATTTTTGAATCCGACAACAAAAGGTATCTTGCACAACTAGACCCCAAGGAGTGTGTACCAAATTTGAGAAAGATCTATGCAGTAGTTCCTGAGAAATCGTGATAAAGTTTCATGGGGAAATCCAAGATGGCCATCTGGTGGCCATATTGGAAATTCAAATTGGACTAAAGTACACACGTTGTACAACTAGACCCAAAGGGGAACCGGTGTACCAAATTTGAGAAAGATCCATGAAGTAGTTCCCGAAAAATAATGATGACAAGATTTCACTGGCAAATTCAAGATGGCCGCCATGGCAGCCATATTAAAAATCGTATCGACACCACATGAACAAATTCTGGTGTACTCATTGGGAAGTTTCAGCTTAATCGGCCAAGCAGTTTCAGAGGAGAAGATATTTACGGACGACGTACGACACACGACGGACGACGGACAATCAGGCCATGACATTGGCCCAGATGAGCTAAAAAACATAAAAATTTATTAATTTCCCTAATGCCTGATCTCCTCTACAATTACAGTAATTACTTAGGTGTTTTATTATTTTGGGGGTTATAAATGTAACCCCATAAATGGGACGATGTCCTGTGTTATATCAAGCTAGTGTGAGTGGCATCGTCCCACATTGGACCTAAATGAAAATCCTAAAGTACGACCTACCACACCAAACATGTCTCATATACTTCTCTCCCCATACACAAAGTATCTGACTCATTCCTGTATCGCAAATGGACGTAAACAGCCAAGACATTTCACTATCTTTTGATCATGTTCAAATGTTGAAAATGGCCAAGTAGGCCTACAGGGAAAGCTCCAATGCGCATGCACCACTTCAAAACGAAAATAACACACATGCTTTACGATATGTCGTAAAAACAAGGCGTCATTTGATGGGTGGTTACAACAGGTCAAGCACATGGCCTATTGGAGGACATATTATTTACTTTAGGAAAGGAGCACATGCGCATTGAACTCTTTCTTGTATGTTTGATATGTTTAGGACTCGTTTAAGGAGGTTCCAGACAAATTCGAATTTTATGTCTACGTACTGCGCATGTTTCTGCGCATCTACCAAAATAGCGATATTTAAATGAAATTTAATGGAAAAGGAAAATATGAGCTTTTTAGAGAACAGTTGTGAAAGGATATTTTAATTGCATTTTGTGTTTTCCAAATTTTGAGGCAATATGACCTCAACAAAGCAATGCTGGCAAACTGACTTGGTGAAATCAGGGTAAATTGCAATTGGCCTCATGGCCATGGTTTTCCATGTTGGCACCATAATGTCTTGAACAGAAGCCTGATGACCCCTCAGTTTTATTAAATTTTCTGATTTGGCATTGTTCCAGAAAGCTATTGAGGCATTTTCGAGAAAATGACATTTACCATCTTAGAAAATATTAGCTATATGTATTAAATTACAGGCATTTTTCATAGAATTCCAATCTAATCCCATATATTAGAGTAGGGTTAAACCATAAATAGTACACCATATAAATTCCTAGATTATGCAAAATTAAGCCTGATGACCCCTGAATTGTATCCCATATTTTGAATGTTGAAGGTTTGCGCCGCCTTGTTGAAATATAAGAGAAGTGACA
This sequence comes from Hanleya hanleyi, assembly GCA_036873755.1. Classification (NCBI taxonomy): domain Eukaryota; kingdom Metazoa; phylum Mollusca; class Polyplacophora; order Lepidopleurida; family Hanleyidae; genus Hanleya; species Hanleya hanleyi. The sequence continues at coordinate 26,635 of JAVTVY010028441.1, forward strand.
ATTTATTTTCAAATTGTCTTGAACCTCCTTAATATGATTCAGTTGCTAATTGGTGTCCCGTTTGGGCATGAAAAAAGATGTCCGAAGATTTTTTTGTCAAAATTCAGTTTTATGCAGGAGTCGAACGAATTCCCCCCCCCCCCCCACGGCAGGGGTTGAGCTTAGTGGGGGATTATGTAGGGATTCACAAAAAGTTTATGCCCTAAGGGGTGAGACTTTCACACGTTTTCAGCCCTGTTTATGTGGGGATTCAGTTAATATTTCTTTCAACCAGGGATGAGACATTAACTTTATTTGGTGAGGTTTAGGGGAGCATTTTAACAACCGCTAAATCCCTACTAAACCCTGAGGTGGGGGGGGGGTTTCGCTGGACTCATGCATTAGTGGATTCATTTTCCCATGGATTAATTAAATATGGAAATTAATATAAGAATAATTATTGTACATCAATATATAGGAAATGTATTCATTTTGGAAAATCATATTTTTATGCTTTAAAAAAAATGCGGATACACATCCGGGATGGAGATGTATCCACAAAAATCTGCTATATTGTTCACTGAAAAAATGATACTTGAGTCCATGCTTATAAGGTTTTCACCCCTCAGCCAAAATTTGACTGAAGGGTATTGTCATTGTCATGTCTGTCCATGTCACAGCTTTCTCGTTACCACGGTATCTTTAGAACGACTCAACCTATGCACACTATACTTGCACTGTTGCAGTACACATCCATATGCTAGTGACTCAGAACCCTATTGAATCAGGACCCGATTGGGTGGAAACATTTTGTCGGCCATCTTTAATTTATGCGAAACCATTAATCTTGTGTATCTTGGATACCATTTCGCTGTTCAGTGTGAAACTTGGTATAGATCATCGATCAAAAAACTTTTAAGGAATGACCGAACCAGCTTCCCTGATTGGTGGAAACCTTGGCTGCCACTTTCCAGTGCTTGATTCAAGCTTAAGGTATGTATACTTTGAGTTTCAACACAGACTCAATCTTCTAATGTGCATGTTTCACCAAAATCTGGGAGATGGTGACTCATGAGTGTCAAGTCAATTTGAATCTTGCATTTGTCCCAGATTTTGGAACATGCACATTGGAACAGTGAGTCTGTTGAAACTCAAAGTATACATACCTTTAAGCTTGAATCAAGCATTGAAAAGTGCATACAAAGTTTCAAATATATGTGTTAAGGCAGTGTGACGTCACTGGACCTAAATATGATTGCAACAGACCACCATAGAATACCATGCTTTAATTGCAGTTTACTCTGTGTAATAAAATCGTAAAAAATTAAAATAAATATTTTCCGACACTGTTCGCAATGGTCTTTCATTTGATCGAAACTACTTGAGGGTTTACGATCACTTTAAAGGTATCCTATTTTTGTAACAAAAGAAAATCTGCACTGAAAAGTGCATAAAAATATGAAAATAAGCCAATGTACCTTTGGTGCGCCATAAATCCGTTTTCGTGCATCTCATTCTGCAGCACTTCATTATTTCGTGTCTTATAATTCAGCATGTAGGCTGTACAAAATGGTCCATTTCATTTTGATAAAAGTGAAAGTTTGGCCCTACAAATCGAACAGCTTGAGGACGATTACCTATGTACAGCGAACAACACATTTCGTCCCTATGATCACTGTGTAGTAAACGGTACTAAACCCGCCTCTGATCCCGACATCAGTACTTTTAGTACGGTACTTTGATTTTTAGTTTTTTGTGGTGGAAAGTGACTGGGGGAGAAATGGTTTGAGGGAAGAGTCCTGCTTCCAATGGCAGAAATATTTCTTCCCTTTCACGAGATAGGAAAAAAAGAGGGACTCGATAAAAGATTCATCACATCTTACCAAAAATCGTATGCGTCAAAACCTCTTTCTACAGAGAGTGGCAGTCAGTGGTGACGTCGTGTTTTATACCTGATACTGGGCAAAAGGATCACAAGTTGTATAGACCATTTCAAACCGAATAAATCCGAAGGTAAAACTGTATTGACGGAAGCTCACGAGTTCAGAGATCGTCTGACCAATGGAATGCTCGGATTCTGGAAGCAAAATAACCCGGATGATTCTGAAGTCTGTAGGCAAAATGGGGAATCTTGTTCCCACTGTTTACCATTTATTACCTCCACACTGAAGAGCTCTTACGAGTGGACAACTGAAGTTATGGAGGTGTACATAGTAAATTTTGGTGTATTTGATATAAGAGTGGGAATAATGTAACCTCTACGCAATGGTAGTTTCCTTTATCCCATTACAAAACGACGAATTATTGTATTATACTGGCTTGTAGATGTGAAGGTAAAATCGTCAAATAGCAGGAAGAGTACCCGTTTTGCACATATACACACGCCATGTTTCCTTCCCAGCGCACCCTCAAAAACACCGCTGCCACAACCTGAAGTGCCTAACGTGAAATAGATCTCTAAACTTAGGTCAAAATATATTATAATATGAATGAAAGATTCTTTTTTTTTCACAAATCTGGGGTGCACTCGAAGAAAACTAGTTTATTAGGGAACGGAAGTTGTCATTTTAGTGAGTATAATTATTTTGTTGACTTACCGGACAAACCCATTTTGTGGCAGTGAATGATTAGTGATGAAAAAATGGCGGTAAATCTGCTTCCAGATTTCGATTGGTTACCAGAGATCACATGGTCTTGCGCCATGTGACTTGTGTCGTCGCTACGCTACACGGAATTTGCCGAGCTCTGTGAAAAGGTCTATAGCTCGAAAAGATCGGCTACCTATATTCACCTATCACAGCCAGAGTTTCTGGGTTAGGGTTTTATTGTAGTTTTGATGATATTTTTTCAGTAAATATGTTGTTAACAATTCGGAGAGGAAAACTAAAACCAATATTGCATAGATATTTTTGTTGTTGGAATAAAATTAGGTTGTTGTTGTTGTAAGGAAGTTGTAGGGTAATTAGGAATAACTGTCAATGGATTTGATTGGCTTATAGTTTTACGAGGGCTGTGAGAAATTTAGAAGAGTTTTTATCTCAAATACGAAATTGGGTTAATCCCCTACCTGTACACAGTTTTCTTTGAAGCTGTTGTCCTATATTATACCTAATCTTTCATATATCCATCAATATAAACGCATTAATTTTTATTCATTTACAAATCTATGTTTGCTAATGGTGTATGTATTATCCAATGAAATTGCCTGTTTTAGACGCCTTTGTTCATTTTCGTCGGCCGGATCGAATACGGAAATTACCGACGGTACCCTACCGAAAGTTGCCGAACATTTCAGCGAATGGGCACTCACCACGCGTTTTGCCGGCGACTCGTGTGGCTTCCCGTAGCGTTGCAAAAACTGCTCGAAACCAATATTTTTATCTCGGAAACGTCGAACGTAAGTGTAAACCAAGTTCTTGCGCTGCATCAGATATCTCAGCTTGACGTATGCTATGTGCACCAATTCTTTCAGTTTGATTATTGTGAACAAAAATGTGTCTTTGTTGCTCGACCGAGTTGTGCGGAGATGTTGGAAATTGGCGTCTCTATAATCGAATACAGGTCATATCGTCCAATGATCAAGTAACCCAAAGTCGTTTCGCCCAAAAGTTGACACTATTCGTTCAACGGCAACTTTTTATAGAGTAAAAAACATACTCTCATGGATGCAGAATATTTGAAATGTGTTCAATAACACTCTTATCAGTTCTTGTACAGAGTAGTCCTAATGTACTGTGTGTGACTATCCTTGTGTGTCCCAACAAATTTTTTGAGAACGTTTTGTTCCATTTTTTGAGAAAATATATTGTTGTCTTCTTAAATTTATGTCACTAGTACCATGTAAATATTATAGTATTCAGTCAAAATATTACCAAACGGCACCCAGTAGAACTATCTGTTTGAAACTGATGAGCGTATCTTCACAATTATCCTAATCATACTAGAGTACGGAAAGAATATATTCAGGGGAGTGTAAGAGGTTTGAAAGCCAGTATTTTTTGGACGTTTTGAAATCATTTTTTTTTGACCTGCAACTACCGTGATAAGATGCCAAGGCTTTCGCTTGGCGTCTTATGCAAGAGTCGAGCGAAACCCCCCACCACCGCTCCCCCAAAATTCGGGGTTTGGTGGGGACTTAGCAAATGAGAGTTGTTAAAATGCTTCAATGCCCTATCCCCTGGGGCAAAACATTGAAGTGAATCTCCACCTAAACCTCAACCAAATACAATTTATGTCCGATCCCTAGGTAAAAGAAATATTAACTGAATCCCAACATAAACAGGACTGAAAATGTGTGAAAGCCTCGCTTGTTGTGAATCCCCAGGCAATCTCCCACTAAGCCCGACCCTTGCTCGAGGTTGGGGGGGGGGGTTCGTTTTGACTCCTGCATTACAAGGTTATGTGTATCCTAGCCTTATAAGACGCCATATAAGATGTCTAACAAAACAACATCCAGTTAAAAACGCACATGGCTACACGTGGTGAGCGTGGTTCAACTAACGGTACCATGTGCGTTTTTAACCGGATCTTGTTTGCCTAGTCTAGTGATATGCCTCCCATTTAAGGACTCGAGGCCCGGGATAGCGCCTGATACTAGACACCCTCATGCATTCTGTCTCCAGGGGTTATTCTTGACAAAATTTTTTCATCTACTCAATTTCTGAATTCAATAAAACTCAATTTTTTTCGCGCGCCTTTGGCGCGCTAAATAATGCCTAAAACTCAATTTTTCCCGATTTTCATCGAATGAAGTATGAAAACTCAATTTTTCCCAATTTTCATCGAATGAAGTGCGAAAACTCAATTTTTAGTGCCTTTTCATCTTAGAAATAGGAAGAATCGATCATTCAGTAGTTTTAGTCCGAGCTTAATGCAGGTGTCAAGCGAACCACTCCCGGGGTTTGGTGGGACTAATGGAATTTACACATTACAAAATCTATTCATGGAGACACTTTACATTTCTTGACATTTGGCAGCTCTACATCATCCCGCCTACTTTCACTTTCAGGGACGTGCAAATGCCTGCGTCTGACTCTCCCCATTTACTGGAGTTTATTATTGATCATCAACTGTATGAATGTCTCCATGCATAGATCTTTATTCAGTTCTTTATTTTTCTAAGTTCAGTTTTTCAGCATTTTAAATCCCAATCCTTGACATTTCACCTGTACATTCACATCAACTCTGGAACGATATGTTCGCAACCGCAGCACCTCCATCAGTCTCAGACGAGTTCTTCTGTCTGTGGTATTCATGGCGGGAACTGTCGTCGATAAGGTAAACACCACATGACCACACCACATCCTGGTACCTGGAGTCGGAAATCGCCAACCCCAGTTTCCCCTCATAAAGAAATACAGGTGAGGGTTCCCCACATACACCGCACAGGGGTAGAATTTCGCAAAATTTTGCGAGAATCCAGTTGGATTCTCAATGGCTTAGTTTGCGAGTATCCAGAGAATCCAAATTTGCGGACTTTGTATTCCCAGTGGCACAGTTTGTGAGAATCCAAATTTCTCGCACCCAGCATTTCTTGACCAGTTGCCACTTCCATCAGTGCTGGTCACTGTGCAACTAGATGTAAACTTCTCAATGGGAAATTAATTGAAATCACTTTATTTATATATTCTTAGGAGGGTGGTTAGCACACCTAAAATAGCACACCCTTAAATTAGTTCAGGCGAGTGATTGGTTATCTCCATTGATGAGCAGTATTCAACCTAAACATTTTTTGCTAAGTGGTAAGTATATATAGTCTGAATCTTATTTCTTTTGTATCTTTGTATTGCAAAAAAACAAAACAATTGGGATTGTCTGCATTGCAAAAAAAAAAAATAAAAAATAAAATCTGGCCACCTGCCTCATTTCCTGGCAAGCAGTAAAACAATTATTAATGAACCTTTGTATAAAGACTAGGCATAACAGCTTGGCATGGATTTATATCAGATACCGGTACGCAGCAACATTAAAAAAATAAGGAAATTCCTGATATTTTTGTCCCACATATTTTCATTTCATACCATGATGGTTTTTACAGTGAAAGATAAAAATTACCAACAAAAATTCAAGAGTCGCAGACATAATCAAGAAGTGCAGTGCCGTTAAAGTTAAAATCTTGACCTCAAATAAACTGACTTCTGAAGAAATGCGTCTTCTCAACGCAAATGGGTAGACCGCGTTGTTGTTCTTCATGACAGCTCATGCAGGCAATGTCTCTGAACGATCCATTTTTATTTTCACAAATTTCCTTACCGCTTGATTCTACTTTGCCCGATGTGCTGTCTTAGGGAAAATTGTTTATCAGTCTAATTATGAACGAATCCGAATCAAATTCATCTGCGAATTGATATCCAAATGTCCCAGGTTTTATTTTCACCCTCGTGTTATTCGCTGTGAGGACCACGTGTTAGCCGGATTCAATTCCTTCATATAGGCTGTTTTCGCCTGTTGGGTTTAACGTAGGTGGCTTTGCACCAACAGCCGAGCGAAGGAGAATACACTTGAGTCATTTGGCGCCAGTCGGGAACCATTACAGAAAGTATTCGAGGCTCTCAAAAAATAATCTAGCAAAGGTTTCCGAGGGTTAGTTAGCGCATTACGTCATCAAAACATAGAAGAATAAAACGTTTGCGGTGCGTATAACAACAACAACGCACACATCGCTCTTCCGCCACGTGAGTGCAGTCTTTTCTTTCTTCTCGCGAGCTGTATTATCTTTGCATTTCGTTACAGAAACTCAATTTTATTGAAGGAAACTCAATTTTTTCGCGCGCCTACGGCGCGCGAATGTCCGAAAAATAAAATACTCAATTTTTTCATGGAAAACTCAATTTCCAAAAAAACGTCAAAACTCAATTCTTATTTGTTTTTCATCGGGGTTACCCCGATGAAAAACTGTCAAGAAAAACCCCTGGTCTCATTTCTTCACAACCACTTCACATACATATATATGTTTTATATGGTTGGAAAGATCACGATTCGGGCGTTCCAAATAAAGTAAAAATTTAATTCTTGCGTTTATTTCACCGGTTTTGTTGCAGTTAAAAAACAGTTCTTTCAAAAAAATAATGTCTTTTTTATATCGCTAATTTCACCTATTATTTTACAAGTAACGAGTCCGAGATTTTGCATGGTGATAATAAACCTTTCAAACCAAATAAGTGTGTCTCCGGTTTTTTTTTAAACTCTTAGAAAAAGTTTGAGAGCGTTGTAAAGTTTATTTTTTGAAACAAAATGAAAGTCTAATTCAAGTTCCAATAACTTCAAAACAAAGCAACATTTTGAAAAACTGAGACACATTCGTTCGGACTGTAATGTATATATTATGCTCCCCAAAAATTGACATGATCGGATGAAAAATAGAGAAGTTATTAGCAAGTTTGTACTGTGTAAAAAAATATGTCTGATATAGACCGTAAACAAAAATAATCTACTTTTCAGATGATATTCTGTAATTATTATCCGCTACTTGATGATAATGACACAATATTCTCACACAACATATAGGGATTATAGACCAAACGTTCTTTAATCACTTTGGAACAATATATTTTGAGAAAGTGTAGAAAACCAGTCGCGAAGATGAATTTTTATGATGGAATATGCCCCGTAGGTCAGTTTTCATGCCTTCCGAAATCCCTCACCGCGGGTGATTGAGTAGACGTCGAGCATTCTATAGAAGGCTTACAGAGATGTGATTTGCGGCAATTGGACATTCATGGATTTAATTGCCGACTGAAAAAGGTCTAGCTCAAGGAAAGAGAAGAAAACAGGAACTGGTCAGTCCACAGACCTCAAACGGGAAAAAACTGGCAGCGGCCATTTCCGGTGGAGTTAAAAAACTTTACTATTATCGCGAAAGTATACAATTTGCGGGAATAATGTTTGCCTTTTTTATAATTATATGTACGATGGTGAATACGTAAAGTATTTATTTTGAATGAATACCTCACTTTCTACATTTGCCGCATGTATAATGCGATAATGCAGTATGAAGTAATACTGAGTCAGAGATATATATGACCGCAGGCCTTGTGATTTGTACGGGCCCTGGCGAGGGATTAAAGCACACCTTAAAACGTGCGAGGTGTGTGGTTAGCACACCTAAAATGCACACCTAAATTTTTTTAAGGTGTGTGATACAGTGTTTGAAACGTTAAGGTGTGAATTGAAATAAATGTGTGCTGGCCGAGAATCCAGCCATTCATGGATTCTTGCAGCAATGTTTCAGGAGAATCCAGGGGGAACTAATATTTACTGGTTTTACTCCACATTAGCTATGAAAGATAATGAGGTAATAATAAAATCAAGAAACACTGTTTTAAGTTGTTACCCCTCAGCCCATAGGGCTGTGGGGTCTTGTCGTTGCCATGTACGTCCGTCCGTCCGTCCGTCCGTCAACATTTTCTTGTCCGCTAAATATCTGCAGATCTATCAAGTCGGGCCTGACCAAACTTTGGTGAGAGCTTCCTGAATGTTGACAGATGAAATGATTAGATTTTCAGATGGCTATGATGATGTCATGATTTTTAATTATTTTTTTTATTATTTATTGATGGCGTAGCTTTTGCACTGTTATCTATGCCCATCAACATGTTCTTGTCCGCTGAATTTCTGCAGATCTATGAAGTCGGGCCTGACCAAACTTTGGTGAGAGCTTCCTGAATGTTGACAGATGAAATGATTAGATTTTCAGATGGCTATGATGATGTCATGATTTAAAAAAAAAAATTATTATTTATTGATGGCTTAGCTTCTGCACTGTTATCTATGCCCATCAACATGTTCTTGTCCGCTGAATATCTGCAGATCTATCAAGTCGGGCCTGACCAAACTTTGGTGAGAGCTTCCTGAATGTTGACAGATGAAATGATTAGATTTTCAGATGGCTATGATAATTTCATGATTTGTAATTTTTTTTAATTTTTTAATTTATTGATGGCTTAGCTTTTGCACTGTTATCCATGCCCATCGGCAACCCTTGGTTGCATGTTTCGTTGTGAATATTGAAGGTTCCCTGATACAAGAAAGCCTGGTCCATTCATGATTCTCATTGAATGAAGGACAACATTTTTCTTAAATTTTGCTATTAAATCATTCTATTCTACATCATATGATTTATTCTAAAACTTTTGCATGAACCATATTTGTGTCCACACATTTAACTGGTACAACATAATGCTTCAATTTTTGTCACCAAACATGTTACTGTACCTTGGAAATTATGTAAAACGAGTGATTAGGAGAGCCCATTTTTAGCCTGACTGTGTGCAATTTTGAATCAGTTTGCATACCTGGAGCTTATGCCCCCCCCCCCCCAAAATAATGATAAGGGTGGGCCTGTGTCAATAAGTGTGTTTACTTGTTATCACACTTGTGCAATGCATAAATTGCCACTGATAAAGCTACACTTCCTTGCATGCTGTAATCCCAGCACACCACTCATGTGAAACCGAAGTCTGTTATATACGGTATCCAGGGATTTTTTGCAGGTTCCGATCCGAAACTCCCAGTTCCTTTTCGTAATTCATTATTGAGGGTCCAATTTTTTTAAGTGAATTTCGGCGCAAAGAGCCTGTGATCAATCACAAAACAGAGGTTTCTTAACATGAAATTCAATATCCAGCTATGCAATCAGATCGATATTGAGGCTTCCAGAAGCTTTTTCTAGGAGTATTTCCTTCAGAAATCCTTTCAAATTGAACAACAACACTTTCGTTTTTTGTTTCATTTGAGTTTTGGGTGCCTATATGTTTTCCAAAACTAAACTGGCTCTAGATGCAGCCCTGATCCTACTTGACTAAAAAAAAACAGGCTGAGGGGTCCACGCACCTTTTAGGTGCTTGCCTGCAATTCATGTTTTTTTTTTGTATTTAAAATTCACACAATCAGTTAATGAGCTTGAGCGAAAGGCTGAAAACAAGATTGGCAAACTAGAAATAAAACTGGAAAACCACAAATTGTAAAAAAAACTGACTAGGACAGGCACATGGCAATTTTTACATCGTCCTCATCATCACTTCAATCATTCAATCCATTCACTTGCCTTCAGTAACAGAAATTTGGAATGTCTGAATCAGTTTTAGTTTTCAAACACTCGCGATGTCCATCGCTGTTTACGTGTCTAACCAAGTTTGGCTTCAGCAGGTATCTAGTTTCGTTTTTGCCGTAACTGACATCGGCTATTTGCCTCAATACACATGCACTGTTTAGTTGATCGTAGAGTTTCTCGCACACTTTGCAAAAGGCCTGTACCACCTCATCGCCCACATCGTTAAAATGGAATGCAAAGTTATCTCTCAGGCTATTTTCCCACTGACACAGGGTCGTTTTTTAAATTTGTTTCCGCGTTTTTAGGCCCTGTGTCGGAAGCCATTTCATCCTTTCGTTTTCAACTGCAAAGTGGAAGTTGGCCCGTGACACTTGTTTCAATGACAGCGATTGGCGGGCTGCTGTAAACGATCCAATGAAAACGCTCGACAGATCAGCGAACATACTAGGCACGTGGCGATAGATAGATGATATAGAGTCCAGTTTTCGACAGCAATAACTGTATGCACGTTGATGATCGGCGAACGGGGCTCAATTGTAAGTTTTCAACTGGTAACGTTTAATTTTACGTTTAATTCTACGCGAATCCGTTTCGATTCGCCCGGATGCCCTGTCAGGCGAATCTTCACGCGAATGGATCGGCAGATTCGCGTCAAAATTTGTCATGGCGAAAGTTTGAAGGGGGTCATAAAGTTTAAGGCGCGCGTTCGAAACGCACCTCAGTGCCTCTTCAGGCGCGTTATGGTGCGCGTGCGCGATCGCGCGCCTCAAATCACAAGGCCTGTGACCGAACAGCAGGAGTCATGTAATAATGTTTATCAATCAATCAATCAATCAGTTTATTCCTCAGGCCCGTGTCGGGCATAAGAGATTACATAAGACATTACTAATATACATGGCGGATGACATGAAGGTGAATAAATGACAGATGAAATACAATACATATAGTAATTTTAATCCTCATTTATCATTTCTTTGTTGGAGGAGCGGTGGAAAAAAACAAAACAGTTACTCTTCTTGTATTCATTTGACAAATTGCGCAAGTCGCCTAATAACTCCATTATTGCGATTGGTGAATAAATTTTGTAAACCATAAGAAAGCTTATTTCTAGAGAAATAGTAAGGTATCTTTTTTGTTCTGAATATATTAAAGTGGACACAGTCGAATATATAGTGATACTCATCTCCGAGAGAAATATTACATCGTGCGCATATTCTTTCTTCAATCGGCGTTTTGTTCCATCTACCCTCAGGGGTTTTTTTAGACAAAAATTTTTCATCTACTCAATTTCAAATATTGTAAAACTCATTTTTTTTGCGCGCCGTTGGCGCGCATATTAATGTCACTAAACTCAATTTTTTTACTTTTTCATCTAAAAATTTATGAAACTCAATATTTTTGCCTTTTTCATCAAAAAAATGATAAAACTCAATTTTTTTGCCTTTTTCATCGAAAAAATGATACAACTTGCTCTTGTTTTATTTTTATTCTTTATTATTTTACCCCTAAGCCAAGGTCATTGTTTTCATTGAACGACCGCTGTTGAATGGTGATGGAGCACTGCGATCACATACATCTCATGATCTCCCCTCAGCCCCCCCCCCCTTTGATTTTAGCCCTGCGAATTTTGTAACATGAATTGAACTGACACACCACAGAACCAAGAGTTTGTTTTCCATTGTAAGTGCATTGAATTTATAACATTTATTCGCACCTTCCAATATGCCGTTGTGTTTATTTGTCAGTACTTCCAAACTGACTTCATTATGGCAGAACAACAGGTGACTGTCACAGAAGGAGCAATAATGCATTAATTTCGCGGCAGAAATAAAAGCATGATGAACGATTTTAACAGAAGTTGCTCTCAAGCATTCGTGTATTACAATAATTTATTCGTTAGTTTTGGAGTCTTAAACGAAAACTTCTCAATTTACCGTAACAAGGCCAGGGCAGAGGTTGCATGTTGCTTGTTTTCCACCACAAAACACAGGGCGAGGCACTTCACTACGACGTGAAGCAGGTATTATACGCGTTCAAACAAAATTCCATCAGATCAAAGAAGTTGAAAAGTATGACAAATATATTTTTTGTAGTTTGTGTTCTTGTTGAGATTTTCTCGCTTACGACTGTCAAGCGTGTCCCACGTGTTGAGCTGAAGAAAATGGCGCTGAATTGCCTCCCTTGTCATAAGATTTCATAACGTAAAATGTATCGTATGATATTACGACATTGAAGGGGCGCTGCAGTCAACGTCAAGAAAAATAATCTCCGCGAAAGCTTCTTGAGTGGGTTTCATTTTCACTGGATATCCCAGACGAGACGTGGTGTCTGTGGCTAAACAAACATACGAAAAAACCGGGAAGTGGCAGAGATGACATGAAGAGTGGCTCTCCTACGGACATTTATTGGCATAGAGACGAAGGTGACACGAACAACAACAACAACCTTGTGTTGTGAACTTTCGGTTCCGATAACTTTCCCGTGATCGGGGCATTTTTGTTCGACCCGGTCTTACATAAACTCAATCTTTTATGAAAAAACTCAATTTTTTCCCGCGCCTACGGCGCGCACTTCCCCCAAAAAAACAGAAAACTGAATTTCTAGCCCAAAACTCAATTTTGAAAAAATCGCAAAAACTCAATTCAAATTCGTTTTCATCGGGAATACCACGATGAAAAACTGTCTAGAAAAACCTCTGACCCTTTTCTATGGGAAGGGAGTGGTTTGATGTCCTAAAACGTAAGAGTGGGAATAAAAGGTTATCTGGTAATATATCAAAATATTTTTCTATCTCAAGATCATGTTTTATTTTTCTATAAAATCGACCCTTTTCTGAACTTTCCATATCGCTCCTCCAAGTTTGTAAGTACTGGTCTTGCAACTTTCTTTTCGTGCTTATCGACAGCCACTTACAATTCGGGAATGACTGACTATCCCAGATATTAGTTAATCCCAGGTTGCTAAGAATAGATTTTACTTTTTTCATCCAGATAAAACTATTAACATCAGCGAGCATGAATTTATACAAAATACTAGATATTTTGGTCAACTTACCTACCAATAACTTACCCCAATAATTTATTATCCTACATTGAACTGTCACTTGAACAGGAAACCTCCCTATCAAAGTTTCTTTTTGCCTGCATGCGTGTCCTACTAATCTTGTAACGTTTTCTTCCCATGATTGTGTTGGCAAGTAAGATATGTTGATAGAATGTCAAGTGAGATATTATGAAAAACATTACGCAAATTCGCAATATATATATCTGCATATACCACATGCTTTCCGGAAATGGTTGACCACCTGAGCAGTGCGTTTGTATTTTTTTATTTTGTCATGTGGCACGAAACCACTGAGATAGACCATATTATTTCCTGTTCAATATTTTGTAAACGATGGCGGCTTTGGCATGAATGTAGTAGAAAAACAACTAATTATAATAAATGAGCCCAGCGTGCGAATTGTGTGTATTGCAGTGACAAGTGATTAGCCAAGGTGCGAAGTCACAGCAGGCGATAACACCGACTGTGAGTAATGCGCGCTAATCCCCATAGCACAGAGTTCTTCCACAGACAGTGAATTTTTGAGAGCTAAAATTTCACGTTTGCAAACATTTTTTAAGGAAAATAACAGAAACACTCGATAGGTTTTTTCTTCAACTTTTGAAATATGCAAAGAAAAATATATCGATAGTTTGAGCCTATTCCCCGGGCCTCGAGTCCTTAAACTAAAGTGAGAATCGTGATCTCAATATCAGGAAGCCATGACTCTGTTGAGAATGTGTGTGTGACGTAATTTTGATCACGTGAAGTAGTTAGCCAGTCCTGGTTAGTATGAGGAATCTCGTTGCCTCCGAGCTATTACGGCACATTGATTGGATAACCAAATAAAGCGCCCCCTAACGACCAAGAGGTGCGATATATGCGATGTGAATCAGCGGGGGAACAAGGAGAGTAGGCATGGTAGGGACGTCAGTGATACAAGGTGAATAGTATGAGCGTAAGGATGCTCGGACTACATATCCCCCTAATATTTCTACTAAAACTTTCCCCAAACTTTGCAGGTAGAAATGCATTACTGAATGGTTTGGTCTATCATTTTCAGGTGTAAAAATGAGGTTGTGGAGCAATCTTCTAGTAACACTCCTACTGGGTAGTCTGTTACTGGTAAAGGGTGATAATGATAATGATGATGATGATAACCTAAATAGTGACAATGACATTGGTCATGATGATGTGGCAGATATCGAGGATGAGCCTGACATACCTGCAGAAAAGACGCCACCGAAAGAGAAGGTAATTCTAAATGTTTTATCCAGTATCTGTAACAGGACTACTTGCCAACATGTTTGATTGGTTACGATGCAATGGTTTTTGCATTCATGACTACTCGAACCAATAGTCCTCCTTTTTTTTTAGCCACCATCAGCCCATGCTCACTGTCCGTCAGTCGTCTGTCCGTAAACAATTCTTGTTATCGCGATTTCTCAGGAACTACTGCATGTATTTTTCTCAAATTTGGTACACAGGTTCCCCTTGCAGTCTAGTTGTTTGGACTAGAAAACCTGCAACCGAAAATGACGGGCAGGTGAGAGCTCGTGACGGGCGGAATAATCAGATTAATTCAATAAAATAGACGGGCAATATACTCAAATAGCCCCTTTAATCAGCGTAAGCTAATTCTCCGTTTCATTATTAACATCGTTGGCTTGTTTCTGCTGGTCGGGCAGCATGGGTAACGTGCGTAGAATTTCCCCCAACTCGTGCTCCATGTTGATGGTGTTTAATACCGCTCCATCGCTTGTACCCGAGAGCTCCCGATTCGTGAATGAACTTGCGCGAGAGAACGCGAGATGCTATCAATCACCACTGGCAACGCGCCTTGCTAATGGCGGATGACAGCGACAGGAGCGGTTGGACTGCACTTTCTGAATTCTGGCTAACACCCTGAATGGGGGTACATAGTGCAGATGGGGCAAAGAAGACAGTTATTCGGATGGACGATTCGATTATGGGAGATTACGAGAATAGATTGTTTCTTTGAGACCATCTGATTCCGTTTTATATTTCTTCTATTATGATCCCAGCAGCCATTGGCAGTGACTTGATTGCATGTATTACAGCTGTCCGCAATTCCGCTGAAGGACACATTCTTCGACTGCTGCCACTCTGGTGAAAACTAATTCGGTGACCGTCACCCAGTTAGTTACATCAGAACTATACTTAGTATTATCTGACTCCGTTCCGGTTTCCTGCTCAGGCAGGATTTTCTGCCGAAAGTGATTTGGGTTCTCAGGGGTCGAAAAGTTCGGCTGTCCACCTGTCGCGGACATGTAGATTTTGCATGTGACAGGTTGAAATAAAAAGTGCCTGTCGCTTGCGACAGGTGGAATATTCACCTTGCACTGTATATATTTTATGTTGTCAATTAGCCGAATTCGTCAAAAAGCCCTCGCCTTTCGAACCGATTCAAAATCCTCGGGAGCCGGGTGACTTTCCTTTATTGTTTACCGTCGTCGACTCGCCAGACTTTCGCATGGCCGACCCGATACATGCGTGTACCATTTCTAGTGACGTAGAGCGTTATCCAGGCACACAAAAATGCTGACGTCACGGATTCGTGTTATCTTGTTCAAAAGCGTATCCCCTGGTTGTCAACGACGCTGATCGTCATTTTGACAGATAATAATTAATATGGATCGATTCTTGAAACGCAAAACTTCCGACGATATGTCTTGTGCCATGCCACTCCACCAGGTATTGAAACTGACGAGAATATGCCTGACTTGGCCCCAGATTCAGACGAGACGCCCAGCACCAACACTGTAACTGACGACGCAACAACAACAACAACTTTCAAACGGAGAAAGAGAGTTTTCAAGTTTAGTGACAAATGGACAATTAACTGCCCATGGTTAATGTTTGAAACAAAAACTGAGAAGGTGTTTTGTTCGTTTTGTAAGAATTTCAAAGCCAGGAGTCAAAATAAGTTAGTTACTGGCTGTGACTCATTACGCATTGAAAATGTCCGATCACACGAAATCAGTTGTGATCATAAATATAGCCATTCTGCTTACTTGAACTCACTAAAGGAAGGTGTGGAACAACCATTGGTCAAGGCCATCATGAACATGGAAAGGAGTGAGATAGAGCAAATGAAACGATTATTTCGAACATCATTTGATCTCGCGAAGAACGAAAGACCGTTCACTGACTTCGCTAAATTAAATGAACTAATGAATCTGTATGCTGAAATCTGAAGTATACCACAGTAAATAAGTAAAAAATATAACACAAGATTTTTGTTGGAGTGTTTTATTTCTTAACAATACATGTATATATCATTTATCATTAAGAGACAATCTATCTGAATTTCATGTTCAGGTCAAGGCATGCATGAGACAGGTAGAAAACAAAATCACCTGTCACCCTGGACAGGTGGAAAATTTCAAACATTTCGACCCCTGGTTCTCTAAGGGCATCTTCAAATAATGTTTCTACTAGATCAAGGAAATCCTTCCATATCGGGTCTTCTCGTCGAGGACGCCATATAACCAGTTCCTCTCCCCACCTGACGGCTGATTCTATTTTATATCGGTTTAGGAACAAATGTCTTGTTCAGCGATCGACGTATGTATGAAGATATGCGATCTCTCTGGATATTCAGGTATCAACACATCGTTCCACGTCAATCTTTCTGCCCTTCCAGGGAGATGAATGGATGGATTGACTTGTTTGCACATTCCTATGGGCGGCCATTTATGTCAAAATTACCGGCTGGGGTTGTACAGATTAACTCAAAACAGACAACGTATCTAACGATATAATGTGTTGGTTTAAATGCTTATTTCATCTTTTTGCAGACAAGGAACCTAACTCTAAACACATATTTCATCTCTCTCCAAACGAAGAATCTAACTGTTAACCATAAGTGGACATACGGAAATACAAGTGAACTCAGAACGAACAGTATATTTCAGCACGTACAACGTATCAGAGAACGAACGACCTCTTTCAAAACGTACTTTATAATCGAGTTGGCGCTCAGCAGACGGGAGACCACTCGAGCGCCTCTGTCTGCGCCTCCCCCACATTTTGAAGGGGTGGCTCTCGTTTACATGTAAGGATTAAGGAGTCTCACAAGATGAGAATGACAAGCTCCTGTGAACTTTTTTTGTCTGATATCTGAAGTTCAAAACTTTTGGTACCGTACACTTTAACCCAGGGGCAAAAAAGAACCACATTCATTATGAGGTCACGACCTGAAATAGGGGAACTCGGAATAGCGACCGAGTTTCACGTCATAAATCTTTTTACCATCTGGAATGACCCGAATATTTCCGGAAATGATTTCCGAAGGAACGTTGTTCGTTGTGAAATGGCTCGTTCATTCTGAGTTATACTCTTCGTTTAGAAATAGGTCACTCTGTGTCAGACTGGCTATTCATCCAGAACTCGGCTTTTTAGTCTGAGTTTGCTTTCGAACATTGTGCCATTTGTTTTCGGTTTGAGTATATGTTCAGAGTTAAGGTTTTTTTATTTGCAAGAATATAAAGTGCGTTTAAGACTACAGTGTCAGGGGTCAAAATATTCAAAATTATTTACCTGTCACACGAGACAGGTGACCAAAATGTTCACCTGTCACCTTTAAGAATTACCTGAACATGCAATCGTAACACGAACATGTAACTCAAGATTAATGGCAAAGTTAGATGTTGCAAGACACTAATAAATTAATGAAACCTTGTTTGCTTGCACTTAGCAGGTGTTTTGAATGAATTTTGTTGAAGATATATTTTGAACACCTGACCAAAACAAAATTATTGGCTAGCTGTCAATAGAGACAGGTACTTTATTTCTCTGTCTGTTTCAAAATTACCTGTCAGAGACCGGTAGACAGGTGTAAATTTCTACCCCTGCAGTGTACATTGTAAGATATGCTGTCTTTTCTGAGTTTGGATTTACGTTTTGTAATTGCTAATTTTGGCATAAATGGCTGCCCATACATTCCGTCGATTTACGATGAGTATAGAGACCCTCTCTGATGTTGCATTTCCTGAGCTGGTTTGGGCACTTCATCATTATTAGGAGACTCTTTCAGCCTGTGACATCAAATATCTCTCGAAGTCCGTATTCAATATTGATTCGCCCATCGGTGGCTCGAGCTTTAGAAATCGATGTTAAGGATTTCGGGTCTTTGAGGTGAAACCTGCAGTGATCATGGATGATGGTTTCTACACGTCTGCAGTCTGGTAGCCTGGTGTCAATACCTGTATGACTTGCTACCGCAGGAGTTCGGAAGCTGTTGTCTAAGCCTTCGTGCAGCTGAAAAGGCTCAAGTCTAGACATATTGTTGTTCTCAGACTTCACTATTGTATGCATTGTCTAATGATCCTTACATGGAGTATGAACCGGAGTTCGTCAACTCTGCATATCTACGGGTTCTGTTGGAGTCATATGATATATAACCTGCAGTGGACCTGGGTGGCATTGTCTACACTTCCGCAGTTCGTCACCAAGAACCGGTCATCTCATGACTCACTTTTCTGGGAGTTCGTCACCCCGGCTCTGTCCAACAATTTATTTATGTTAATGATGACAGAGTTATGAGCTCTGTTAGAGCTCTCTAGTTCTATCTAGCACCTGTTGACAATCACACAGGGTTTATTTTCACATTGTAAATAAAAATACTTCACATTGTAAATAAAATTACAAGTATTTTGGATCGTATTACTATCCATGTCCATAGTTTAATCTGCAGTCTTTTCTTCTTTTGTCCATTCCAGCCAGATCATAAACCACCCAAAGTAAATCCAAAGGTTTTCTTCGCGGACTCATTCGATAGTGTAAAGAAGAGGTAAGCTTTCAAGTGTTGTGCATTGTACACGATGTTATGTATGCCACAATGTGTCCCACACCGAACTTCTTTGATAGAACTGCAATTCAGAGATGTGGATTGTGGTTAAATTTAAGGCCTACATGCATACCTCCATCTCATGGCATTACAAGAAGCATACTGAATTTGAAGTATGTCTGTTTATCTGCGTGTTCACATTTGTTGTCTTGGCGGAAAAAAAGACTTCAAGTTATCCGAATCGATAACTGATCATGGGTTCATTTACTGTTTTTGTGCAACTTGCAGGGATGTCACTAAGTTTCCAAGTAGCAGGTGGAAGGCTTGGAAGTAGGCTGCCAAGTATAGAAATTATATACATGTAGACTAGACGGCTGTTGTTGCAGGCCATATTATTTCGTAAACGGTCGGAAACTTTTTTTCGGTTCCGTCTATTCTATCTATGGGAACCCTTCGGAAACAAATAGTATGTTTCGTGAATTTATTGTATGAGAACCTTTTTTTTTAAATGTTACAAAATGTTGTTTAAATTGTTGTTTTCAATTGCCATTTGTCTTTTTTGTCACCCACTACTTAGTGGGGGGGGGGGGGGGGAAATAGAAACACCGGTGTCCGTGATTTCGTAATTCCATAATTCCGTAAGATTTTCTTGTCCGGACAATAACTCGTGAACCATTTAACCGATCAACTTCAAACTTGGGGTGTGCCTTGACATTGGCGAGAGGACGGTTGAGATTGTTTTTCAGCAATGTGCGTAATCCAATATGGCCGCCGTCAGCCATTTTGGATTATCAGCAGTTGGATCTTAGATTTTCTTGTCCGGACAATAACTCGAGAACGATTTAACCGATCAACTTCAAACTTGGAGTGTGCCTTGGCATTGGTGAGAGGACGGTTGGGATTGTTTTTCAGCAATGTGCGTAATCTAATATGGCCGCCGTCAGCCATATTGGATTATAAGCAGTTGGATCTTAGATTTTCTTGTGCGGACAATAACTCGTGAATGATTTAACCGATCAACTTCAAACTGGGGGTGTGCCTTGACATTGGTGAGAGGACGGTTGGGATTGTTTTTCAGCAATGTGCGTAATCTAATATGGCCGCCGTCAGCCATATTGGATTTCATTGGATTTTAAGCAGTTTGATCTTGTCCGGACAATAACTGGAGTATGATTCAACTGATCTACTTCAAACTTGGGGAGTGCCTTGACATCGGTGAGAGGACGGTTGGGATTGTTTTTCAGCAATGTGCATAATCCAATATGGCGGCCATCAGCCATATTGGATTATAAGCAGTTGGATCTTGTCCGGACAATAACTCGAGAATGATTCAACCGATCTACTTCATATGTGGGGAGTGCCTTGACATTGTTGAGAGGAGGATTAGGATTGTTTTTCAAGGACGTGCTTAATCCAATATGGCTACCATCAGCCATATTGGATTTCAGTGGATTTTAAGCAGTTTGATCTTGTCCGGACTATAACTGGAGTACGATTCAACTGGTCCCTTGACCTTGGTGAGATCCCGGTTAGGATTGTGTTTCATGAACGAGCATAATCCAATTTGGCTGCCATCTACCAGCGATATTGGATTATGTTGCATTTTAGGCAGTTGCATCTTGTCTGGACAACAACTCTAGAATAATTCAACTGATCGACTTCAAACTTGCAGTTTGGCTTGACATCGGTGAGAGGACAGTTGTCATTGCTTTTCAGTTACCTGTGTAATCCAAGATGGCCACCATCAGTCATCTTAGATTTTCAGTATTTAGGCCACACAAAGTCAATTACTTGGTTCTCAGGCCCCGCCGCGTCCCTCCAAAACCCGCCGCATCAAATTTTTTTTATCCCATTCGGAGTAAAAAAAAATATATGGTTATCGAGCACCGCCCGCCTCACTGAAAAATCGGCCTCTAGAAACGTTTTATCCTGTCCTATTATCATTGAAATATGTGTGAAAATAATTCTTAGTCCGGGGAACAAAGCTTGCGACAAGGAAATCAATTTCATCGAGATCGGAAAAATGAAAAATGCGACAGACTTGTTTGGCACATGGACTAGTAAAGGGAGATAATTTCATCAACTTCCTACTATGCGCGGTAACCTTCTGCGCACCTCGTGTATCTACCGGATGTTGAATGTTGGCATGAAAGATGGAAACCAGGAGTTCTCGATTTTGTCTCCACGATTGGATATCTCTACGTCGATTATATCTAGTCATGTCTGCATTAGTTTCGCTGACAATCGTCCGAAAGGGGGCTGCTATATGTCCGTTTGTATCTAAGTTCTGTTCCAGCAATGTTGAACAGTTGTTCCATTGACATTTCATGATGCTTCATGAAACACTTTCGTTAATGCGTTGGTATTTCGTTTGTGCAGTTTCTGCCTAATGGACAGTATTGATATTCTGTGATGTGAAATGAGATACATACAGTGTCATTTTGCTCTGTGGAACTCCTTTTATGCGTTAATAATTCGTTTGTGGCGTGACAGTTTCTGTCTATATCGAACAGCGTACATGTATTGACATTCTGTAATGTGAAGTGAGAGACAGACTTTCTGCTTCGTGGAAGACTTTTCATGCGTTGGTACATGTACATGTATTTCGTGTTGCGCAGTCAGGTTCTGCTGATATCGAAAAGTATTCATACATGTACACTGTCACATTCCGTGATGAATAAATGTAATAAATGAGATAAATGAGATACATGTAGTTTCTGCTTCAATCAGAGTTTGGGTGAAAAATTGTTCGTTCAGTTTGAATAAAAATTGAAAGTTTCAGATTTCCTGAAATCAGTAGTCCGGTCTTTCTTGTCAGTTGTCAATGAAGAAACAACAGCATCAGATGTGACCTTCAGTAGAATCTCAGAAAGATTCAGACCATTTCCTCATTGAGTTACTCATCAACATGCATGACATAGCAACCTGTGAAAATACAGATATCTTTTATTTATCTTCGAAAAGCACTGCTAGGCCTAAATTAAAAAGTTGTTTGTTTGGGGTAACCCGACCGACCCAACAATATCCCCGCGACTCAAAAGTTTTTAAGAAATATTTTTTTGGAATTTTTTTGTTCCCGGAAATGTGTCGAAGAAAATCAAATGTTTACTGTTCGAAAACTTGTGGGAACAGCTTCGCTAATTTCCCGGTCTGAGTGACAATCGGGAGCCCTCAAAATTTTTAACATAGCAAAGTCACACGAGGGTTCCCGACAGCATACCACATGGTTGAAAATGGCGGCCCAGCGGTGTTGCGTTTTTGTCAGGAAAAAGAACCGTAAATGGCCACTGTGCCGAATAAATGAGAAAGGATTAAGATTCAACTAAGGTTGCCAATTGGGTGAACTCTTTAAGCACGTTTGCCGTACGGTATAGTTATCGGGGATAAATATTTGTCTCTTTGCTGATCGATGTACGACCATCGCGGAAGGAGGAATGAAAATTCCGAGACACCAATGGCAGTGGCCGGTTGAAGTGACAACAGGTGATCTGTGATAACGTTTTTTCGTGAATATATTATTTATCATCCGTTGTCGATTTCATACCGAGTTACGTCGAGAGAAGTCCTATCTATCGGCTATAATCCCCAGAAATATGGAGGGAAGAGAGGTAGCTGTCTATGCAAAGACGGCAGCGTGGAGCCAAGGTATGTCAAACAACAACAACTCAACGAAAAGTTACGGTACGCTTCTCAGTTGTTCTTGAGGCATCGTTGCCATGATATTTTGGAAAAAAATTCTGCTGCATTATAGGGCATACATATTTAGCAGTTAAACCCAAAATGCAGTACCCTTTTTGTCATTAACTACGAGGAATACCTGATTCATAAATTATTACTTTTTGGAACTATTGCCTGTCTCTCATGGTGATGGGATAGGATTTTCAGTACTATATGTTCTCCTCAGAGAAGTGAAATTCCCCACAGTATCTATACTTAATTTGTGCATTTTTATTCTGAAATTTGAAGGAAATCTGTTCAGAACCAAAGAAAATCTTCAATACCTTGCATGCTAAGCAGAATGACGTTTTCGTCGCTATGAAAATAACATGTGAGGTATTGGTAAATTTCAGAATAAAAATGCACAAATAACATAGATACTGTGAAGAATTTCAATGCTTTGAGATAACTGACTCCGACATTTCACCGAAAATCCCATCCCATCGTAATTTGAGACAGACAGTAAACTGACTGCCCAATAAAAAAATAAAAAATAATATAAAATAAATTTTCGACCGACCGACCCATTCTCACTGACCAGGGTCTGTTACCCCAAACAAACACCTTTTTAAGTTAGGCCCTACATGTACACGTACAGAGGAATTTTGAGAAAAGAAAAAAAAAAAAAACCTGCCTCCCTCACCACTTTTTGGAAAGTCATGGCCTGAGAACCAATTAATTAACTTTGTGTGGCCTTAGATCTTGTCTGGACAATAACTCTAGAACGATACAACCAATCTACTTCAAACTTGGGGAGTGCATGGACATTGGTGAGAGGACAGTTGGTATTATGTTTTATGGATGTGCATTATCCAATATGGGTGCCATCCGCTGTATTAGATTAGGTTACGCTCATCAACGATATCTCCATTTTCAAATCATACTCTTCACCTCTATGGTCGATTTTTTTGGGTCGATGATATCTCATATCATTGACAATGATATCAGATATCGACCCAAAAAAATCGACCATAGAGGGATTTCTTCAGAAGTCAGTTTATTTGAGGTCAAGATTTTAAATTTAACGGCACTGCACTTCTTGCTTATGTCTGTGGCTCTTGATTTTTTTTTTGGTGGTAATTTTGATCTTTCACTGTAAAAAACATCGCGGTATGAAATGAAAAATATGTGAGGCAAAAATATCAGGAATTTCCTTATTTTTTAATGTTTTTCATAATCTGTTATAAATCCATGGCAAATTGTTCGGCCTACTCTTTATAAGGCTCATTAATAATAATTGTTTGTCTTACGTTAACATCAACTGCTTGACAGTGGTCAGATTTTATTTATATCTTTTGTCTTGCAATGCAGACAGTCCCAAATGATTTGTTTTTCATATGCAATACAAAGATACAAAAAAAAATAATATTCAGAGTATATACATGTATACTTACAATGTAGTAAAAATGTTTAGGTTGAATCCATTTGTGGAATCCAATACAATCATCGTGTAACAATTTTATAAACTAGTATGATTTTGTTTTTCATCGTTTCTTTCTGACAACATAATGGAAATGAGTAATCGCAATCAATAACACAAAATGATTTTAATTACACAAAAGGTTAAAAATACATCAATTGGTAACAGTAAACAAGGTTCATAGAAGATAATATTTACCCTGGTTTGTAAAAAAAATTATATACCCAACTTCGGGGGGGAAAAATGACCCTGGTTTGTAAAAATTTATATACTCAATTTTAGGCGGAAAAAATGCCGATAAATTTTATTTCAACTCAATTTGACTGTAAAGAAACTCAATTTTCTGGATTTTGGTTCGTAAAATTTGGACTTCTATGAATCCCTGCAGTTATGGTGGATGTAATCCACCATAACTGGTGCTGCTAGCGGGGGACATGGACCTCTATGGTCGATTTTTTAAATTGTGATCATTGTTCAAGTAGTGAGTTCAGCTCAAAAAAGTAATTAACTTTTCAAATATTCTAGAAAGTTGAATTTAAAATGTATACAAGAACTTTCAATTTTATCTAAAAACTGAGGACACCTATTCCCTGTATTAAAATAGTTTTGTTAAAAATAAAATAAAAATAAAAATAAAAAAATAAATAAGAAAAAAATGAAGATTTTGCATATGAAAAAACAACTTAATTTAAATAAATAATGAAGAAATTAATTATTACAATAACTGTAAGAATATTCCGTTGAGAGAACGATATTAGAATTATTTTTCAAAGATCATAACACATATATGGTCAATACAGCTGGAAAACTGAAGACCATAAATCTGATGCAGGAAGTTACTACTCAATTACCTCCCTCGAGTGAGTCGGCGGGAACCTGGTTGGCAAACTACCAGTGTGTTTTCATACCCCAACGAATTTAGGAAGCAAGGTACCGGGAGATTATAGGAATCGGGTTCATAGGAAAGCGTCAGAAAATGGCGGCCACTTCAGAACAGGTATGAAAGCATACTAAAATGGGGTAAGAAACTGCTACAACAGTAGGAGGGGACTGTTTTTTTCAGAGACATTTCATGGGAATAGCTGGCTTAAATTTATCAAAATCTTTCAGTTCAAAAGGCGCAGTATACATTCAACTTTCCGACTGTACGCGTGAGACTAGCTGCGGCCTCCATGGTCGTCCGTCGGCCGGCCACCAACGAAGAAAAACGACCTGGTGAGTCCTTCGCGTGGGAAATTTTTGAAACCTCACATATCACGACAATCTACGAGATTCTCGTTTTAAAACCATGTTCGTTTGAAAGACATTTTTCCATTGGCTCACTGATGACGAACGTCGGAGTTTCGACTGTTTTGATAAATATGGCGACCTCCGTTTTCCGCTGATACAGTCTCTGACCGAATTTGGACGTAAAAGGTTTAACATGTACAATGAAATAGCAAAGAGAAATTAATAAAAACAACAAGGAGTTTAAAGAATATTTATTGTAGGACACAATCTGATAAAAACAATTTATTTTATGGATGTTTAGCACATAAATTCACGCAAAGTTGCATGACAGTGAAATTGTGTTTTTCATTAAATTCGTACGTCATTTAGCCCCTGAGCTGAACTCCCTAGTTCAAGCATGGTGAATTGGCTGTAAGGTATGTGAAG
This sequence comes from Hanleya hanleyi, assembly GCA_036873755.1. Classification (NCBI taxonomy): domain Eukaryota; kingdom Metazoa; phylum Mollusca; class Polyplacophora; order Lepidopleurida; family Hanleyidae; genus Hanleya; species Hanleya hanleyi. The sequence goes on from JAVTVY010028441.1 coordinate 52,312, forward strand.
AATTGAAGTATATTTACTTCACAGAGGTTCGTAAGTGATTCTGTCAATATAGTTCAAAATTGAACTCCATGTGGGGCCACAAGTCTTGTCGTGCAGCTTGACAGTGTGCTGTGCACACTTTGCAGTACTTCAGAGGTTCATAAGTGATTCTGTCAATATAGTTCAAAATTGAACTCCATGTGGGGCCACAGTCTTGTCGTGTAGCTTGACAGTGTGCCGTGCACACTTTGCAGTGCAGAATTGAAATGTTTCGAATATTGTCAGTTACTGGGTCAAAGTCAACACTGAATGACCAATTTCTAACTGTTTTGGGGAAACCAATTCCCCCCTTTCATTTCGTGACTGACGACATTTCCCAGTCAAACACAAGAAGCAACACAATTGTACTATAAATGCGTGTGAAACTTTGACATTTTCCACAACGTTGACTGCACGTTCACCATGCATGCGTCAAACCAGGGAGATTCCCAGGAGATAATAAACTGATGACGTGCACAAGACAAGCTCTGTGTAGTAAATACACTTTAATTCTTCAAATACCTCACAGCCAATTTACCATGCTTGAACAATGATCACAATTTTATAAAAAGACAAATGGCAAATGAAAACAACAATTTAAACATTTTGTGACATTAAAAAAAAAAGGTTCCCATACAATTATTTCACGGAACCTAATATTAGTTTCCGGAGGGTTCCCATAGATAGAATAGACAGAACTGAAAAAAAGTTTCCGACCATTCATGAAATATTCTGGCCTGAGGTATGCATACGATTGATGAAATCCCGGCCTCGATGGCACGACATTCCCAACAACAACAACGTTCCCGACCTCAGCCTGGAGATTTACCTGATGTTAACGATATAAAACTCTTTTTTTCATATACATTGGAATACCTTTTTTGGTCAGTATGAAACAAATATAGGGAGTAAAGAAACTACCATATTATAAAGCACACCACATTTATTCGGAGCATAATAGTGGGAAACGATAAATCGCTCGTTTGTTTTTTCTTTGATGGAAGCGACTTGGAAACGGAACGATCGTTTACCGTGAAATATTCTGGCCTGTTGTTGTCATAGTACTAGGGGGCCAAAAAGGGACGCCTACCATCTTCTAATGACATCCCTGACTTGTGCTTGGAGAATGGCAAGATGTTTTCACAGTCAAGATGGCTGAAGTATGACAAAGATACACCATAGGAATGAAGGGGTTATAGTTTTGTATGGAAATTGCCTTTGCTATGCATAATTGTATCTTGTTTCGACTAGTCAACGTTCTTGTCATATTCTGGGACATTTCTTATCTGAAACTGTTATTTTTGAACCTGGATTGGAACAAAACCCTGGGTGTACCTTAAGTTGCCCATGGGTTAAGAGAGAATTCTATGTATTGTGATATCAAAGGTCAAGGTCACATGGGCAAGGAGATCTGAAAAAAAAGAGAATCTCCAGGTTTATGAATTGGTACCAAACTTTGGGCATGTAGTGCCATTGGGGCAAAGAAGAACCCTTTTTTGCCCGAAGGGTATTATCGTCGTCAGCGTCGTCTGTCTGTCCGTCTGTCCATCTTTCTTGTGAACACGATATCTCAAGAACGATTATAGTCCGGTATTGTAAATTCATACCACGTATGCATCTGGTGAAGGGTCAGAAGCCTATTGAAAATGACCGACCGTGACCTCTTTTTTTCAAGATCAAATTGCAGTTTGAATGTAGATTTGGTATCTCTTACAGTATTACATGTATAGCCAACCCTTGTAACTTAAGTTCAATGATGCACATGTATCTGGTAGTTGACCAGTTGCCTAAAAGTTGAATCTGCCACTTGCACATTATTTTTGTCACCGACCTTATGAAGTTAGTAAACTTGGATTGCGTGAGTATTGATTTGTTTCTGCAATGTTTAAAAGAACTCTCCATGTACATTATACAAGTTATGATCGACAAGTGCTTTACAGTAATTGGGTTATATGGAATATGAAATTCTAATTTTCAATCATTTGGTAGTGTATTTATCTACACTGCTATTACCAACTTGCCATCTGCAATACACACAATTCAGTATATTGTCATCTAGATACATGTAAACTATAGCCTGAACACATGTCCTATCTCACATTTTAACATTTCATCACAGACCACATCAGGCTCCAAATTCAGGTCAAGTTGTGGTGAAATGTCCTGCATCAACCTATTAATAGTCGGTCATTCTGCATGCTATCCAGTGAATTTAAATCAGTTTGTGTTGGAACATTTTGCGGGTATCATGTAGGTTACTTTACTTTCAATGCTGTTTAATAGTTTATTCAAATCCCCGTACCATATTTTTTATTATTCAACAGACCAATTTCTTTACTGGTTTTAATTGTTTAAGTTTTGTGCTACTGATAGTAACACAGTACTGATACTGTAGAATTGGGTCTCCAACTAAAAGCTAGTGAACTATCTGGTAGTGTGAATACAATTATTCCATGTCAAGTACAATTTGTTCCCATGTATGGTGGAATGTCTGGACTCTCAAACGAAAATGCGTTATACATGTACATATCTCAGGTTTGAGGAACAAACATGGTTGCAATTAAGATATAATCAAAGAAATTTCATTAAAATTATTGGATCTAAGTATTTTACAAAATTAGCTTAAAAAAGGCCTTCCTGGTGGGAACTGTTTTCTTTTGGGAGAAATCATTAAGTGTATGGAAACAGCCCACATCTAGCATTGACTCAACAGTGACATGTTTAATGGGTCTTAATTTATTTTCTTCGGGTAGAATTTATTTAGATAAAGTAACTTTGATCATAATGTGAAAATATGAGCACATACTTGAAGTTTTCCTCCAGTGTTTTTCCCTTTCGAATATTGACTATATATCACTTCGGGATATAATTTAAACAAAAACATTGTATTTATGAACAAAATGTGTCTAAATATTTCTTGTCATTTCAAATCTTTCTCCATTTTGATTCCCTGATTAGGGGATACAGAATCACTGCCATGAAGTGTGTCGGTGTTTCACAGATTCACATTAATACATTCACTCCAAAACCATTCATTCAATCTCGTCACTTCAAATCTTCAACATATTCTCAAATAGCTATCCACTGTCAGATTTTGAGACCATTGTTTTAATTTCCAAGGCCACAGCACCGTAAAAGTCAGAAGCACTCCAAAATTCAGTTTACTCATATTTCTCATTTCCCATGTCAATATCAGAAATTAAAAAAACCTCTCAATTGAAGTTGCCTAAAAATTTTACTGAATTGAGCAAATAGCTCTATCAGTATTTAAAAACTCAGACCACTCAGCAAAGTTTATTTTTATTTTTTCTTTAAATCTAACCTGATTGCATTGGTGAGCTTATATGTCTGCTTAGGGACAAAGTTCTACCAGAAGGATTTGAAATAATGGCTGAATTAAGATAGAAGATCATACTTGTATATTAGTATATTGATTTGTAAGTTCTACTTCAAACATTTAAAAAATGTTTAATTGGTGAGAGAGATATGTACATATGAATCCGGGAACTTATGTTCATCTATGACATATATTAAGCCATTTTCATTGAAGGTAAGTATGTTGAAGCCATTAATTTAGAATCTGATTAGATGTGTACAAAATATATTAGTACATTAGTACAAAATACATCAAGCACATCATTGGCATGAATGATCTGAATTTTCATATTCAAATTTCAGCTAAGATAAACAAAAAATAAAACAGCAATGCCAAAGACTAAGATGCAAAGTGCAGACATTAGAAGCAAAGTTACCAGAACCTCCGTGCAAAATTTTCCAATCAATCAAGGCCTTGGCAAAAGCTGACCTTGCTCAACTTCCTGTGTATTTCCCATATGAGAGAACTACAGTCAACCATACCAGATAACATTTTTGTTAATCTAGTTGTAAAAATACACTGATGATATATACATGTATGCATGATTGCTGGGTGTAGACAATGACTGATAGCTGAGGGGTATTGGAGCCCAATGGGCTATTTTTTCTTTTGAAGTCAAAAAGTTCACTTAGACCAGAGAACCTGTAAAAAAAAACTGAAAAACTCCTGTTCGAAGTTTATGAACTGTTCCAAAACTTTGGACATACCTTACCCATAGGGCAAAGAAGAACCTTATTTGTAGCAATCTAGGCCAGAAAATGTGGAAAAATTAAATTGTGTTGATCCTCTGAGAACTTGATGATCAAATTTCAAGTACACTTCAAACTCATTTCAAACAGTTGATTTGGATTGATTAGATTAATTTGTTACATGGCTGTCTATCCATCCGTCCGTAAACTATAGATCTGTGCAATATCTCGTGTTTCAGGTTTTGGATCATTACTACTATTACTTTTGAGTATACATGTACCTATGGGACATGGAAGAATTGTAATGGGAAATGGTCAAACCAAGGTCACTACACAAAGCAATGGTTTACCAAATGTCTGCATTGTTCATTAGAATGTCCTCGTGTGTGATTGCTTTCTCATCACATCTGATCAGCCTTAAATGTTGCACAGGCATATTTTGAAGCTCATTGGCTATTCATATATTATCTGGTTTGCAAAATGTTAAATGTTGCTGTATTTAGAAAACTGAATCAATCTGACTGTATCAAGAGTGACATTGGCCACTATCCCTGCCTTGTAATCTATACATGTGGAGGTAATGTTTTGGTCAGACCTGTTGGTAAACTCGATGTTTCTTATCCTTCTCCAGGTGGATAGTGTCTCAAGCTAAGAAGGATGATGTTGATGAGGCCATTTCCAAATATGAAGGTAACTATGATCACCCAGAGATTTTATTTGTTTGCCCTCTGTGAACAGGGTGAATGGAGCGCATCATAGATCTGGCCGCTGATAATTAATGGTTCGTTTCCCGTAACCAGCCCTCATCTATATTTTGAGGGCAAATAAGTAAAATCCATGAGGGATTTACATTTTCACGAGTAAAACTTGCTCATTTTCCTCATATTTGTATACAATTGGTTTGCAAGTTAATAATTAATAATTATCGCACTCCGCATGTGTATTTTTACAAGCAAGGTTACGAGAAACAAACAATTAATAGTGGCCTCTTCGTTTACACCTGTCTGTTAGTCATTCCATGATTATGTGTCTGCCAATGTAGGTTGTTAGCAGGATGAACCATTTGCTACTTGCAGAGAGTAAAAAAAAATCTTCCCTATGGATTCGGATTTTTCAGCGATGTTTAGCTGAAACTATTGGCTGATATATGGACTGTCTTTTCAGAAGTAAATTTTGCATGTTGCTGGACAGAAACCCGGATAAATGTATTTTTTAAAAGCCCAAAGCTTATTTAAACTGATTATTAAATTATCTGCATGTTTGTGGATAACATAAAACAAAATCAGGTGAGAAATGAAGATAAGGCCATCCTTAAAAACATGCCTGTTTCAGGTAACGGACCATTGCAAAAGATGGGTAGGTAGGTAGGTAGGCAATTTTTTTTAATTTTTTTTCTGATAGGCACATTTGAAAGTGGAGTTCAATCACCTACGACACTACAAATCTCAATATGGATATATGTTGGAAAGTTTTGTCCATTAAAGGAGTACTTACCTTATTTTTGAGTGTGACTATATTTATCAGCTATCGTATTCTGAACCTTATTATATTAAACTTATGTTGATAGAATGCAAAATAAAGGAAATATTGACTATTTGTTGCTCGCAACAGCGTGCACTGGGCGCCGCCATTGCACCATTGCGTGACGTTTTTAGATGAGCGGAAGTCAGTTTATACTCATCTAAAAACGTCACAACGTCATGGAGATTTAAGGTTCATCGTGCTAGTCATGTCGATAATTCGAGGGAGAAGGAATCCAGTAAATTCACTGACGTTCTAGTTGATTTTAGTAGTTCAAGTGTAATCAAGAAAATGTTTATGAACTTAGAAGCATCGTCGTTCAACTGAAATCACTGGACAATTGCAGAGGACGCTGTTTCAGTTTACCGCTTAGTTTCAAATTTTGTCCAAATTGAATAGGGCAAGTCTCAGTTGCAAAACTTGGGGAAGATATTTTTCAGTTGACGAAGATAACCTAAACCAATTTCTATAGGAATTCCCCCCGTGGAATTTGCCGCGCCAGTTTTTTCTTCGAATTAAAACTCGACCCCAAAGTAATTCAAATGCCGTAGTTGGAACGTCCCTGGGTCAAGCGTTAGCTGTGATGTTGTCCTGAATGCTGACGTCATCAGTCACGTCATCCCACAGGCAATATGGCGGCGCCCACATCGACCTCAAAGCGGAAACTTGACTTCACAAATTGTAATGAAAATAATAGGTTATCGCCCTCAACGAAAGTAAAATAGTTGGTTATATTTATTTAAGAGTCTAACCTTTGTAATGGGAACTAATATAAAATAAGGTAAGTACTCCTTTAACATGACAAAGGAAAAACAATACCACAAAGGCCAGGAGTCTGGATAATTGAATTTATTCCATTTAGGCGGCCTTGGAAAGTGAAATTCAAATACCAACTAGGCCCATGGGCTTATATAGAAAGATTGCAATTGGGGTATGGGGGTGATTCCGAACAGTTCTTTGCATGAATACATTACAGACACACTGGCACTGAAGGAAATATTATTTCTATTTCTGCCTCGACATCCTGCACGATTGACTGTAAGACCTCGAGAAGTGTCGATGTCGTCGACACGAGGGTTATATGATTGTTTTTTAAAACATTTCCACTTTGTATCACGGAAACAGAAAATGGCGACCGCGCCATTTTAGTTCCCGGAACGGCAAGGGAGACAACTACAGCTTTTTGTCACGGGCAATAACTAAAGCCCAGAGATTTGCCATGTGCTTCCGGTATCGCTGAATTCAGTTCTGTTAACGACCGGCGAACATTTTATTGTGAAAAAAAAATGCATTTTAGAGCAGCGAGAACAATCATTTGTAGAAGATAGACGAATTGAATTAGCTTGCAAATACAGACCAGGTTTGGATTTTATTTCTCTTCTCGTGAAAAAAAAATAATAATAAAACCGCTGACCCTCGATTTTCAGTTTTTGATGGGTCGGTCGGGTTACCGGAAACCCAGATAATTTTAAGGACGGCCTAAGCTACCACAAATCTTTAGTTTTATTTGCAAAGCTACATGTGAATGTCACAGCAGAATGTTGGTTTCCACAGAATATCTTACCAAAATTTGTCCATTCTAAAGCTAGGATGAGGATACAAGACCAGCACATCATCCCAGTGGGCTTTGAGTATACTTTATTCCTTGAGTATACACAACCCTGCCATCATGGCCACTCCAACTTCACTCGAAAATGGGAAAAAAAATCACTGCCAACATTTCTCACTGTATTCCCTCCATGATGTAATTGTGGACCAATCTGCTTTACTCCGGCACCTTCAGCTTTGTTGTATCAGTGGAAAATGTGTCAAAATTATTCAATCGAATCCTTCGTTAAGTTTGGTTAAACAATGATGCACACATCATAGGCTAAAAGTGCAGGAAATGACCTTTGAAATGAGACTTGACAATCGACCGCGGCAAGGTTAAAAATGGCCAAAAAACCCCAGTGAATTCTTAGTCAAATTTCTCTTCCCTATTTCTTCTAATTTTTCGAACAGCATTTTTCGAGAAGCAGAAAAAACATCTTTATGTCAACTGAGTGTAAATATTGTGGCATGAATATGTTAATGACCCCAAGAACTGGAAAGATAGCTTGTGAAACTTGTAGAATGTTAATAGAATTTCTCTCAGCAGATTGCTGAAGTTAGTTTTGCCGTCTGAATATTAATTAGAAGAAATAGGGTATTTCCATCACAAAGAAGGTATGAATTCCTCAATCCCCAAATTTATAAATAAAAATTTATAGATTTTTTTTGGTATAATTTGCCATTATATTTGAACGTCTTTTACCAACGATATCCTTGTTGTACAATGAGACACCTCAACAAATGGTCACTCGATGAGCTTTTACAGCATCAGGAATATTTTTACGCTGTGTTGAATGCGACAATTTTCAGGCGGTTGTGGCCATTATGGCTCTACACAACTTAGATCAGTTTTGTCCATTATAAGTAGCCATGGGTTAAAGGGGATTGTCCACAATTATTATTAGTCCACTTCAAGCAGGTAGGCCTCTCTGTACTGAAGTTGGTGATCTGTCGGTCATGAGTGTATTCCCACTGTGATCAGTGCAGCAATTAGACACAGTATTACCCTCAGGATCTGACTGGGAAGGTACTTTATAGATCACTTACCTAAACATCGGCTCGCCAGCATGGAACTCCTTGCCTTTAAAGGGGATCGTTCATATTTTACATTGCCGAACTTATAGGTATTTACCCTTACAAATAGCATAAAATCCCATTGTCGTAAATGGGCCCGTATCAGTATTCCAAAATTTTAGATTAATTTCGCAAATTAGATTTGACTAACTTCGATTTCATTATGATAATGCTAAGTACCACCATAAATTTTCACGTACAAAATGTAGTTAATTCGACAGTTAATTCGATACCAATTACAGCAGTGTGATTTTTCATAAATGTATCCATATGAACCTGCTTACATGTATGAAATAAAACATTTCATCAGGATTATCAGTGTCATCAAGTCCTGAGACAATAGACAATGTTTGTGAATATACCCTGATGTTATTATAAATGTGGCATGCATTTATAAATGTGTGACCATCAATTGATTGTTTTAAAATGAACAAGATGTCTACATTTCTGACTAGAACTCGCACATACACAAACCAAGTAAGAAATTGCATTCTGATGAAACTGGGAAAGTGAATATGCGGGCAGTGAAAACATCCAAGGAAAAACAACAACCTATTGACTTTGAAACTTTGAGGATTTGAGATCTAATGAATGTCTTGATGCGAGAAAACCTGAGGGCTGTTCCAGAAAAACGTACAGAGGTTGAGAGAAGACCTCTTTTTCTGTCACCAACCACCCATACATGTATACCATTCATCCTATCTTCCTAATGTTAAATGACTGTATACCACCAACCACCCTTATACCATGCATCCCATCGTCCTTACGTTAAATGACCATGCAATATACCATAGAACTGAAAAATCTTTCCTCCATCCCATGTACTTTGTTTTTCTGGAACAGCTCTAAAGGTGAACATTCTAAAGTTTTGCCTCTGGACGGTTTTCAGTATTCTTTGAGTACATACAACTCAAAAGCCCCTTGTTTTTGTGCCTTCACAAGTCTTGTTTGTCAGACTGAAATGTACTGACTGAAATGGTTCACCCAATTTTGATTCTGAAAATGGGTGTGGCTAGTGACCATGCGAGTAAATGGGTCCATTTCGTATTAGGTCAGAAAATATAAATAAGTTCACACATTATCCGAGGAAAACGAAAAGGAAATTAAAACATAGACTTTTCCAATGAAAACGGCTTTCATGTAATAAATCTTTATAAGGTTTGGAAGTGGCACCCAAAGTATTTACATGGTGAGTGCAGGAAATTGTTATCGGTCAAGCCATCATTTTCCACACTTACCCATGGTGTTACCCCCCACATTGTATGCGCCCCAACAAACATAACTGATCAAATCAGCTGCCCAGAATACCATGAATATGCAGGGGTTTTTTTTACGTGACATTAATCCTGATGATTAACAATGCAGGAGATAACCCATAGTTTGACAGAAGAGGTCAGGGGTCACAGCTACCTGTGAGTGACACAACAGTATCTTCCTGGATCTTATCTGACAAAGTATGCTGGGGTCTTAATCATGTTTATTCAGCTCATAAAACTTACAACCTTATCAGGGTACAGGGTTTGTTTTCAACAAATCTGCTGGACATATGTCTCTGCATTAATATTTTGGGTAACATGTGTTACCAAGATCACATCTGGCCAGCAATAATGGAGGTATATGTATCATAGCATTGTGATTGTGCATAAACCAGCTGATTATGTCCCTAATGGTGCAGACGGGTCGACTGGCCATACATGTAGATGGAGAATAAAAGGATCTGCCAGAATGCATGCAACGGCTTCATGGCTGCTATGAAATGCAAATTTATATCTTAGTGTGCAGATGAATATATTACACCACCTACCCCCCCAAATTACCATATATCTGCTCAATGATACAATGTACATACATGTATGTATTGAGCACAGCTGAGTAGAACAAATGGTTAATTTATCAATTCCTACACATAGGCATGTCCAATAGAATTAGGACAGTCATGGGTGATTAATCCCCACAACTGCCAATTAAGCTGGATTAGTTGTTGAGCTTTTGAGTGCCCTGCTCCCAGGCTACTGTTTCTTCATTCTCTGAACTCTGCCCTCCCTTCTTCATGCCCTTGCAGCCTATCTGTAGTTGTTGCCGAAAATTGTCGGTCTCCATAGCAACAGCTTCTGGAGTTAAATGCTCATTTCATTGCATGGAATAAATGGAATGGAATAGTCCCACATATTGTCATTTCATACTGTGATGATTAAATAAACTGACTTCTAAACTAATGTGTGTTCTCAACGTAAAGTGGTCGACCGCATTGTTATTGCTGTTGTTCAGGTCTCGTACAGTCAGATCGGCAATGTATGTTTTGACATCTCTAAGGAAACGATCCATGTTCCTTTTCTTAAATTTCTTACCACTGGATTTTACTTTGCCGATGTGCTGTCTTTGGGAAAATAGTATGTCATTCTAATTTTGAACGAATCCTAATAAAATTGATCTGCAAAATAATATCCAAACTTCCTAGGTTTTCTTTTTCACCCTCGTGTACTCTCCGTCTGAGGACCGTGTGTTAGCATTCAATTCTTTCATATAGACTGCTTTCGCCTTTTGGGTTAACATAAGTGGCATTGTGCCAGTAGCCGAGCAAAGGAGAATACGCGTACACTCGAACCGGCTGGCGCCAGTCTGGAACCATTACAGAGAGCCTTCGTGGCTTCTAAAAAATAAATGAGCAAAGATTTCCGAGATTTAATTTGTGTGCATGATGTCATCAAAACATGTTTTGACGGCCACTGTCACAAACATTTACTAAAAAAGAAGCAGCCCCAAGGTGTATTCCATGCCACGAAGATCTCACAGTGAAACATATTCTGATCTACTGTATAGTTTTGGAGATTGTAAAAGATTCTTTTTATCAAGCAGCTACTTTAGAAGATCTTTTTAGTCGGGTAAATGGTATTTTGGGATTCTTTGAGAGAAATCGCTCTGTTGTATAAATTTTAATGTATGTACATGCTTTTGGTGTGTTGATTACTTCTGGATTATTAACTTGTTTTTGTTGGAATACTTAAAAGTTTGTTTGGTCTTCGCTATGAAACTGAAATATGAATACTATTTTCAGCCATGCAAGGACTGTTTTACCTAGTTTGCCTATATAAATGGTATCTTTTATATTAAAACATATCCTCTTGAATGTTTTAGGAATTCAGTTGAAACGTGTAGCTAAAATTCACCATATTGTGTGAGCAAGCCAATTCAACCTCTGAGGCATTCCAAATGAAACATTATAGTTATGGTAATTTTTAACTTTGCAGTCTATTATATCCATCCATGCCATAGTCTTTATCCACTTATAACTTGGTTTGGCACTGTATTTCTGAATACATGTGCATATATATATATATATATATATATATAGAACAGCCAAGGTTTCCATATTTCATGTAATTTATCCTGGCTAAACAAAAACAAAAAATGAATGTTCGTATTGTGATTATGGGTATGTAAACCTTTATTTTCAGGTAAATGGGAGTTTGAGGAGCCCAGTGATAGTGCCTTGACAGGAGATGTTTCCCTGGTGTTAAAGGTAATTTCAAATTAACTAGTTCACCATTTCAACCACCACCTGTTGATTCTTTTATGCAATTTTATCATCATGACATCAATATGGTAAAAATACATTTTGTGAATATGAATCTATAGGCATGTTCAAAAACTCACATACTTCTACAAACATAAACACCTTCCTCATTTGAAATTATTTATTATCATCTTGACTTTGTAACCTTCACTGCTACACTGATTCTGTTTGTATTTGTGTAATTGATGCAAGTCTACTTTTAATTTTAGTCTAAAGCCAAGCACCATGCCATATCAGCCAAAATGGACAAACCATTCGAGTTCACAGGAAACCCTTTTGTTGTCCAGTAAGTAATTCAATCTAGTGAGCTTTGGTGAAGTTAGTTGTGCCTGAGGAAAATCAACTTTGTGAGAACATGGATATCTCCCTCCCATGTGCGCTGACTTTGTTCTTGTACTTGATGGAGAGAAACAGCTCAAATTCTCTTATTCTTACATGACTGAGAAGAATATTTTAATAGAAGCGGGGTCATAACCAGGATACATTGAGAGGTGGTTCAATTTCATTTTCAAGAAAGGTGCACATCGAGGGTGAGGAATGGGGGTATAGGGAACTCGACTGAAAAGCGCACATTTTCTAAAAGCATAGTTGGCTATAGGCTTGGGAAGACATTCATTACTAACAGCCTTAAAAGTAATCCCAAATGGTAATGCAGGTTGGAAAAATTGAAGTATTCTGAAAAAAATGGTGGATTTGTTTGAAAATTAAATCTTGTACATGTAGCTCCTTGATTTTGGTGCAGATCTTTCAAAAATATATTATTTTGTATGAACTAGGTACGAGGTACGTTTTAAGAATGGCATAGATTGTGGTGGCGCATACATCAAACTGCTGTCCAAAGATGATAAAATGGACCTGGTAAGTGAACATGTTATATCAGACCTTCATCCAACTAACTCTCTCAATTCAACTTTATTGTGACCTCTATATGAATGGGGATTGCCAGCCATATAAGGCAGCGCTGGTGCTCCAGCAGGTAAAGTAGACGTGACGTCATAAAAAAACCCAATTATAATGTCGTTACATTATAACGTTGCCTTTGTGACGTCCCGAAAAACGACATGGGCATGAGCCATTTACCTCTTGGTACAAATAGCCACCTAGTGTCAGTTCGAGCTGGCGAACCCCATTATACAGATCAGGGGGAGACAACTCCCAAGATCAAACATTTTGTAGGAAACAGGGACACCACTCCAGTAAATTACCCTGGAAATAGATAGTAATATTAGTTGGGGCTGCATGTAGTTAATAACATTGTGAGAAAACTCCCTATTGATAATAAAAGGTAGGGAGAAAATATTCTTCATTGAAATTCATGGATGTTCAAATCTTTATTTTGATGTCTTTAGAAACAAGATTATGCATGTTGGCCTGAATTGTGTGTGATGTGTATGTCGTATATTAGCCAGTTCTATCCATCAGTATTTCCATATGTTAACTGTGTAGTACCGGTAAAATAATTGATATGCCTGTATGTTTATCCGTGTTCTTCATTGCACATTTCAATACTTGTTGTTCTCTTTCAGAAACATTTCCATGATAAGACCCCATACACTGTGATGTTTGGTCCAGACAAGTGTGGGATGGACCACAAGGTATGAACAGATCACTCATTACCTTCACGTTATTCTAAAATATATAATTAGAGCTATAATATATAATAAATGATGTCCTTGCATACATAACTGACACACAAAAGATAATGGACACCTCTAAAGTATTGAAGGGCATATATGATGTGAGAAGGTTGTGGATAGCAGCACATGTTTTACTCAAAGTGGTTCTAGTAGAAATAACTTCAGTTTGGGTGAATAGCTTTTCTCCTCTCATTCAGTGTTTAAATTGTTGACGCATGTTCGTTGTTTTACACGCATAATGTTTTACTTTTTTATTATTACAGCTTCATTTCATCTTCAGACACAAGAACCTTAAAACTGGAGCATCTGAAGTAAGTTTAAAATCTCTATAATCTATCATTTTCTACCCCCCGGCTAGAATGGGGCTGCAGGTATTGTCTTCATATGCACCTGTATGTCTCCATTTCTCATTTCCACCATATATAAAAAAATAAAACTACTCACAAGGCTCACCAAATGATATCACACTTGCGAGTAGTCCTGAAGCAGAGACAGACCCCAAAGTTTGAGAAATTTGCACAACCTCAAAATAGGTTACGCGAAAATGACTTCAGGTAACCCATCGCTCGTTGAGCAAGTTTTGTGTGCATAACCTGTAGGTTACGTATGCAAAACGGTTACGCAGAAAGGTAATGGTAATTTCCTTGATAAATCGATCACCAGAAGTGATATTTGAGGTGGTAACACAGAGGGGTGATCGATTCATTGCAAATGATTGAAAAGTGGCAATTCCCGAAAGTCGTGTATTTGGCAATGACCCCTTGTTAATCGAGAATGAATCAGTAAGGGTCCAGTTTCCAACACCGGCAGTGAAAGCGAATAATTGAGTTGTCTGAAATTCTATTCAAGTGGCCAGGTTTTTATTCAATATATATGCAGCTAATTGGAGTGAATACTCGAGCATATTGAGCTGAATTATCCTGTTATCCCTCGGACAAATTTGGCAACTAACACGACACAGTATTCTTCCTTTACCGATCAGGAAGTATATGAAAAATGGCAACTTATGTGACGGTCTTGGAAATCCTTTCCTAGATTAGAAGTTCCAGACTTCAAATAAACAGTTGCAAATTTATATGATTAGCCTGTGATAAAAATGTTGAATTTTAGTGAAACCTAAAATGCTTCTTCATGCCATGTGTATCATGTATACTTTCAGGAGAAGCATGCAAAGAAAACATCAGCAAACATTGACAGTTACTTCACTGACAAAAAGACTCACTTGTATACACTAAGTAAGTAGGTGACCCAGCTGTTCTATTTGGATAAAGGGAATAAAGAAGCTTGTTTGTTGGTGTTTAGAAGGGATTGTATAATGATTTTTAAAATTTTAGAATTAATCCAATGTTTTCAATATCTGCCATGATATCTAACATCATTTTGGGTAATGGTCAGGTTTTAGATATATTAAATCCCTACAAAAATGATATTAAAATCCAAATTTTAAATGTCCTTTATGATGGCTTCATTTTTAGCGAGAGTGATAGCTCACCTGTGCACAAACACTCACATTAATTATGTCATTAGAGCGATTTTTAGCACGTGAACTGTCACATTTTGTATTGTATTTACATTGCAAGCACTCACCGGACTTCATATACCCACTCCTTAATATTTCGACGGGAGCTTTTTTAAGTCGCGCACTTATTTTAAACACCAAGCCTTGATTATGTGGTTTTATGTCACCTTTGACCACAACATCTTGCACAGTATTAAGGAAAAAAATTCTTTGAGTAAATGCTACATATTATTCACATGACGGCTTCAAGCAGAAACCCGTCATTGATGGGAGAGATTGAACTTTTTTCTTGACGTTCACCAGGTCAAATTTGATCACACTTCTATCCGTCATACTGTTGTCCGTTCATCTTTCTTGTGGACATTGTATCTCGAGAAGGATTATAGCCAGGCATTTTAAAGTCATACCACATATGCAGCTGATGATGGGTCAAAAGCCTATTGAAAATGACCGAACTTGACCTATTTTATCAAGGGCAAATTCTAGTATTGGCAATATTTTTTAAGGATTCAAGCTAGTGTATCCGAATTCATACCACACATGCAACTGGTGATGACTTAGAAGCCTATCCCAGTTGACTGACCTTGACCTATTTTCTCCCTTTGTATTCCTCATCAGTTGTGAAACCAGACAACTCCTTTGAAATGTTTATCGACAAGTCTCTGGTGAACAGTGGGAACTTACTGGAAGATGTCAGGTGAGAAACTGTTCTTGGTAACCTGGTCAAACTTGTTAAGGTGCAATTACTCACATGTCTCCTCTTTTCATTTGACACGGAGCAAAAAGAAATAGTCTACATTTAAAAACTAAAAGACCAAGACATACCGGTAGATAAATGCTTGTTATCATTTCTTTCACAAAATATATGTATGCTGTTGTGTTGCAGTCCAGCAGTGAATCCTGCAAAAGAAATTCAAGACCCTAATGACAAAAAGCCAGCGGATTGGGACGGACGTGAAAAGTTAGTCTTCCAAAAATTATTCTACAGTCAGAATCTTTACTGTTAAATTTCAGCTTTTCCATTGACATTGCACAGTCTCTAACACAACTTTGAGCATATTTTCCAGTTTAGTTAAATTTAATAGAAAATCAGGATGAAAGAATCCTTCTTACATGTGTATGTCTATCTTGATGGGCACCATACCAAAGTATGGATGTTATTGTTATCTAGTCTCCATACATATGTATTGCCAGATATTGTGGCAAGTCAATCACTTTTTTGAACTGATAAATGGAAGTGTTGCAAGTCTTTTGTTTAATGTATTTGTTGAACTGTTTTCATATTTGATCTCCTTGACAGAATTGCAGACCCAGATGCTGAGAAGCCAGAGGATTGGTAAGTATTATCGAAATGCATTGAAGCATAGATGAAGCCAATGAATAATCATTCAATTATTTACAATATTCATGAGAGAGAGAGAATTAAAGTTTAACATCACGTTCAGCAATATTTCAGCTATATAGCGACGATCAAACAAAATTCTAAGTATTCAAGTTAATAACTTAGTAATCCAACACATTAAAACATACACGCATTAAAACTTATGGAACAAACCGATTTCTCTCAAATAACTCAAGATAGTCTTCTTTCACCTGACAAAAAAGATCTTCTGAAGTAGCTGCTCGATGAAAAGAATCTCTTACAATCTTAAAATCTATACAGTCGATAAGAATTCATGATCTTTGTACTGTATGCATTTGGAATTAAGGCTTGCTGTCGCCTGTCATCAGATCAGTTCAGTTTTCCGATTTAAAGGTACTAAGCCCTCCTGCATACACTTTACACACCCTCTAGAACTTGTCTGTTACAGCTGAAAATATGCCTCATAGCTGTGACAATGTTTATATTTCCTGAAAGCACATATCTTAAGGATCCCAAATATATAAATTTACTCACTTTAAACATGAAGGTTGTGAATATATTTTTTTTGAAATTTATGTCTCACTTTCAGTCTAGTTCTCATTCTATTGACATTTAATGAAATTTTTATTTACAAAATCTAGCAACTCAGTTTTGAACTTTGAAGTTGAATTAAATGTCAATAGAAAATGAACTAGACCAAAATTGACAAAACGGAAACACAGATTTCCTGTTGGAGTTGTCTTCTACAGGCTATGATGATGTAAGTTACGATAAGTTGAACTCATTTTTTTAAATAGGCATTTCAAAAAGAAAGTTCATTAATTTAAAAAAAAAAAAATTTAAATTCAAATATCTTCACAACCTACAGATTTACAAGGAACACATTTTATATTTGAAATCCTAAAGAATTGCGCTTTCAAGAAATATGTACATTAGGCCATAAAAAATTAATTAATTGTTTCTCAAGTGGGTTTTTTTTTTCAGGAGCGGGCGGGCGTTTTTTTTTTTATTTTTTATTTTTTTTTCAAGGAAGGATGCGGGCGGTTTTTTATCTTTTTTTTTTTTTTTTTTACAAGCCGGGAAGACCAATGGCCAAACAAATCAACTGCTTCTCCGATTGTGGCCTGAAGTGGGATGGAATCTCCGTCCTGCTTAGATTTTCCAATTGTACACGATATCGCGTCGTCGAAATCTGGGCATCGGGTGATACCAGTCACCTCGTTCAGGACCTCGATCACGGTGGCACTTGGGCTAACCTGTATAATTGTCCAGTCCTTCAGCATGTTAACCGCCCCACGTTCTCGACATTCAGCAATGTATGCTGAAACCAGCATTGTGAAAACGGATAAAAAATGCGGTAAAAATACAATCACAAATTTCATTTCATTGGACCCATTTCCGATGAATTGTTTAAACTAGGCAAAGAGCATAATGAAAAGCATAACCGACGCTGGAACCGGAGACTAGGATGAAAATATTTCTTTAATTTACAGCCTTTCGTGTTGAAATGTGCACAATTTATGACGAAGATTTTAATAAATAATGTTATGATAAATATACTATTCGCTATTTATAAAATTACGATAACGGAGAAGCGAAATTTACATAATAAAAACATACGGCAATCCGCTTCCGCTTATATTCAGGTCTGATATTTGTATATGCGCAGTTTGGTTTGAAACTGGAACGAGTTCGCGCAACTGCCGGTTGTAAACTATTTTGTGATCGATACGATCATGGCGATGACATCTCTGTACGTATTAAAGCATTTTTCTTTTTCACAAACATAGTAAAACACCATTTTTGGGAAACGAATAGACATTACAACGAATAAACACAGTTTACAAGCACATTTACACATGCAATAAAAAGAATGGGAGCGGACAGTATGCCAGGGATGCGGCGGATTTTTTTATTTTTTTTCAAAAAGTGAAAAAAAAGTGCCCAGCGGGAGAGAAATCGAGGATGCGGCGCCACTTGAGAAACAATTCATTAACTTTTTATGGCCTTACCATACCTTTAGGGCATACCTTCAGCTGTACAAAGACAAATTGTAGAGGGTGTGTAAAAGTATCCTCGGGAGAGATCAGAATCCTTAATATTGTGTGCCTGTATGATAGGTTGACAGTTTTGGTGACACCTGGTGACCTTAATAAAATTCTACTTTTGAATCCGAAACCTGTGGTTACCGACACTTGGGTTAACTGACCAACCTGTAAATACCGACATTATAGTCCCAATACTTAAATTTACAGTAATTTGAAGCATGATAAACCAGAGCCCCGTCAAAACTGATATTATGATCTACCCCAAGCATTATCAGTATACACAGCTTTCACTGTATATGTCATCTATAAAGTGTATGCTGCATTGGTGTATTTTGATGCCCATTAGCTATCATCTGTGATATATTTGTATATCTGACTGTCTGACTAACAGGGATGAGAGTCAACCAGAGAAGATTGTGGATGAAGATGCTGTCAAACCCGCTGACTGGTTAGAAGATGAACCTGAACTCTTACCTGACCCTGATGCTAAAAGACCCGAAGACTGGTAAAAACAAGCCCTGGTCCTATAGCCCTTTCCGGAAAGTGTCTGTTCTCCCCCTGAATAACTGCCACTCATTAAGTTTAGAGATATTGGATGCTGATTCTGGGAAGTAGTCACATCAGTTTCTCTTTCACCAAAGGCACCCGCAATTATTGTGAATAATGTATTGATCAACATTTTCAAGAATATTTGTTTGAGAAACTATTTTGTTTATATTTTCTATGTGAACCAATAGATCTTGTATGGGTGTACATTATAAAGATAGTTTTCTTGAAAAATAGACTATTTAATTACTATAATTAATTGTGAGGGCCTTTGGAACTTACCGGAAGTTCTCTGCACCAATATGCCACTGGTGGAACAAGGGAGATGAAACGCTTTTCGAATTGGGCTGTATATAACATTTTAGAGAACACCACTGAGACTTTTTAAAGTGCCCAAGATTTGTATTGGAGCTGGTTAGACCGATTTCTTCCAAATCTCATCGCCTTACATTTTACATAAAGTCCTATATATTGAGAGCATGTCTCATAATGTATTTGTGATAGCGCTAGTAGACTCTGATCTCACTGTACAGGCACCATATTGTCCTCAATCTCTGGTTGTCAATCTTGTTGGAAGCCTTGGTATTGTCTGTTTGAGAATAAGATCAATGTGGTGATAGAGATACTTGGTCATGGAAGTACTTCTTCTCGACTTCTAATGCATAACCATTGATGTTATCATTTTAGGGATGATGAGATGGATGGTGAATGGGAAGCACCCATGATTAGTAAGTTTGGCCATTTTCCTTGAACGTACCATTTTGGTTCTATGAAATATTTTCAGTTGCAACAGGAGACAAACTTGTGTGATAAAATAATAGATAAAATAGTTTTAAGAAGTCATGAAGGTGCAAGATGCTGTTATTCATTATGTTTCACCAATTGGATTCTTGAGACACAAGTAAGTTTTGTTTAAGATTTTTGTTTATACCTGGTATGAAGTTTGGAAAAGGCTGTTAAAGATTAGAAATTTTGGATAATTTGGGAAGTGTTTCAAACCGTTTAAACATATCCTCACTTCTCACCTAGTATGCTAATTGAATTGCAGTCCTGACAGTGACACCTTTGTGAACTGACCATGCTTGGGACCAGATGATAGTGTCAATTTTGACCTGGTTCTGGTTTATCAAGCTTCAAAATATTTTAAATTGAAGTTTTCAGACCATGTTTAATGCTTTATAATAAATTTAGAAGTTGGTCGTTTTTCTCAGGTGTCAGTATTCACAGTTTTCATAGTGTAAGTCTTGGTGATAAAACTTGAACATTGAGAGGTACGGGGTATTAAACATCCAGCAAATTCTCCAGAATGATACTACCAGCAGCCAGATGTATATTTTATGTGTCTTCCATAGGTAACTCTAAATGTAAAGAGGCATCTGGATGCGGAGAATGGAAAGCACCCACTATCAAAAACCCCAAATATAAGGGTAAATGGAAGGCACCCATGATTGACAACCCCAATTACCAGGTAAGAAAGTATGATAAATTCTTCAATAATTCAATTCCTGAATAAACATCCAATCGCCCCACTCGACCCGATCTCGAATAATGTAGGACATTAGAACCTCGTCTCGCTAGGAATCCATATTGGCATCCATGTTGAAAGCATAATATCACGCGGTAACTCCGAACAGCGCATGTCAGCTGTATGACTTCCGTTACCATGGACACTGATGGATATCAGCTCAAGAAGAAAATCCAAGAGAAACACCTCAAATTAGAAGAGATCCTTCCCGGGTAGAATCAAGGGAATGTCCATTTCATTTGGATATATATTTTATCTCCCGATAAGGGCTGTTCCATTTAAAAAGGTATGGGAGGGGAGGAAGGCACTAAATGGAACAGCCCTAAAGAGAGAAATACAACGAGGACTATGTGAGCGGAAACGCATCCTACGGCATGTGATGTGCCTCACGTGTGGCGGATCACGGTTTACAGCTAAGGGCTGTAAAATCCTTACACCATTAATGCGCGAGGTTTTAGGACTTCAACGGAATAGGCCGAGCAGTCGTGAATGCCAATCGCCCCCCAAAAAAGATTCATAAAATTCATCATGAAGAACAGTGGGTCAAACGAACTTAAAGGGAACGTAAACTCTGCAGTAAAACATTGCGGGAATTATACAAGGGTCCCTATAGATTTGAAAAATTGTAACAATGGTTTTTTTTCCCCAATGAATGGAAAGATGCAAACATTGAAAATATTGTGATTTGGAATTTCTTGAGGCACTCCCCATGTTTATTTTGGGCAGGATTTTAAATCGGTGGACAAGAGCAAAATTTGGTTGTGCCGATAATCATGCTATTTCATCAGACATTATCTGCGCTGTGATAAACAAGTTACTCGCATTTGTCAAGTTAACCGCATTTATGGGTTCTGCAAAATACCAGATTGTTGCCTTATCTTGGCAACAAACACATTCTTTATCTCATTTGAGCCAAATGTGCAAACAATGACCACAACGGCACCAGGTTGTATTTCCCAAACGGGTGTGGTTTGATCTGTCATTTTGGCCTTGATCTCCTCATTGTCACCTGCAGACGGGCTCTCCTCACTGTCATTCTGTATGTTCACTCTTTTTGGCTCAAACTGATAGCCCTGTAGTCCATCTTCTTGTGAACTACCAGCATCAGAGCTGCAAGTCGCATTATCATCCTTGTTCATGTTTGTAGACTTCAGTCTCAAAAACTACCTCGGACAGTGGACTGGTACATTGAAGCATGTTTACCTTCAGAGACAGATGATCCCGATTCTTCAAACATGGTGGCCTCCATGATGTTGCAGTTAGAGCGTAGTTAAAACATTTTAGCACTCCTTAAAAAAAAAAAAAAAAAAAAATATATATGGCACAAGATTTGGATTGTATGAGGGAAAGACCTTCACTGGCTGCGCACGTTCACCAGAGTTTATGTTCCCATTAAGTCTGTCAAAAATTGAGTTCCCCCATCAGCAGTTTCAGGAATCCCATGTGCATCTTGCAAGATAACTCACTGATATCTATTCCAGTCAAAGTTGTTGAAATGGTTACGTTTTGAAATACTGATGCTGCAAAGCAATTCTTCTGGGGTCACATGAGGAGATATTTTGAATACTGCATGTACATGTATTATGTTCTTATCGAGTCTTTCTGTTTTGCATTATTCTTTCTTCATAGTGTACTTGCTTTCTACATCAGGTGTCTTGTTCTTTTTTCAGGGTGTGTGGAAACCACAACAGATTCCCAACCCAGATTATTTTGAAGACCTCGAACCTTACAAAATGACACCAATTGTAAGTCCTGCATGTATAGAGCGTTTCATAATTGTAGGTCACCTGCATACTTTATACTCGCTATAATGCTGATTAATTGCTGCTGACTGAACATTGTTGTGTGGAACCGATCATGTGTGTTTGTCCGATTACTTTATAAAGAGAAATCTCCTTGAAACTCATTGTAATCCAAATATGAGATTCTTCATAATCTCACAGATCCTTGCCGTGAAGCTACCTGTGATGCCACATAGCATGCAGATCCCTTGGTTGTCTCCCCTTAATAATAGCAACCAAAACAAGGTTTCTTCAGTGATGCTCACAGCCATGTATATGGTTGATATCTCTCAGAGCAGATTTATACTATACTGGTGCATTTTATATGTGAGGTTGAATTTTCACTATCATGACTATGTAATATGAATGTATGTTTCCATACTTTTTTTAAAATTTATTTACACTTTCTTATATGTTCACCTTGTTCATTAGGGAGCGTCCCAGAAGTTGGAACGTTCCATTGCAGTAATTTTCATTCCGATGGAACACAATTATGTTCGGGTTTATGCCTCTGGAATGTTCTTGTCGAACATTTATTCCGGTCGAACGTTCTACACAAGTGGAACGTTCCTGCCGAATATTCTGTGAAAATGTGAACGTTCTGCTTCAGAAATGAAGAAAGGTCCCTCCACCGAGGCGAAGGGATACGCATGCACGTGAAGGAAATGTCTTCTTGATATGCTGGCATCTTTATTAGCATGGTCATGTAGATACCAGTTTCAAGGACCGATCGTCCTCTTCATTTACGCAGAATTTTATACGAAAGAGTGAATAAATAAGTTTTGATTGATTGATAAAGCTGATTATGATATAGGCGTGAAAATGAAAATGGATTTAATTTGTCTTTTCAGGCTGCAATAGGTTTGGAGCTGTGGTCAATGACGGAGGATATAGTGTTTGATAACTTTATTATCACAGATGACAAGGCCATTGCTGACGAGTGGGCGGCGCAAACCTGGGATATAAAACACAACCAGGAGAGAGCTAATATAGCCACTGGAGTAAGTCAAGGAACACTTCAACATGAAAAATACTAAATAGACCTTATGCTCAGCAGTTTTGGTTCGATATTGGACTGTTTGAGAATTGAAAACCAATATCCCTGCCTCCTGTCAAGACAAACCATTTTCTTGTTCTACATTGTCCAATTTATTCCTTGTCACACATTTCTTTTATGAGCCGCCACATGCAGAATACATCCAAAGTATGCAAAGAAAGCAAACCTGTATCACAACCAATACTACAATAATACCCAACGATTCATGACTTGTCACTGAACTCAACTGACCTCAAAACGGTTTAAGGTCTACCAATTTAATATCTCAACGAAATTAACTATGGTGTTCATTGTCAAAGAGCTTTTCTTATACGCACCAATCTGTAGAGGTTTCAAATGATGTTGCCACGGTGTTTCTATTTGTTACTTCACAGGTGATGTTTAAACTAGTTTTAGCCGAGCATAAGGTCTACTATGTGCCCATTTAAAAAGCAGGCTGTGAAAGCCTGGGAAGAGCTTAATACTTACATACAGCCGAATTTTGAAACATTGCAGTTATAATTTTGCCCACAATATTGTTTTAGTATTCAGTTGATATAAAATATAACTTTGGCAACATTCTCATTTCCAGAAAAGTGTAGTAGATGCAGTTCTAGACGTAACTAGAGACCGTCCCTGGCTATGGGCAGTTTTCCTTGTTGTAATAGTTCTGCCCATAGTCCTTATCATAGTCTATTGTTGCTTCTCAGGGTCAAAGGTAAGATTACAGGAAGGGAGACCACTCGCTGCTGTCCCGTTAGCTGCATGATAGATCTGGTTACCCACTGACAGTCCAGCTTGAACCAGTTGGGAAATGTATGAACCGAACTGCATCAATTTATAATTGTATTGAATGGTTTCAGTTGCAGACCACTTTCAAATTTATTCGACAGTCAGTGGTTAACTGGATGGCTTTTTGTTTGTATTAATATTTTATTTGATTCTTGGTTTGTTTATTTGCACGTGGTGTTTGCCACCTTTCTGTCTATGGCAGGGATTATTCCAGTCCCTTAAGGATGCCACGGAGGGTCGACCTTGGCTATGGGCTGTGTATGCCGTTGTTATCCTTCTGCCTATAGTCCTACTATCTATTTGTCTATGCCCCAAAGCTGGACCAATTAAGGTACTGCACTGTAATTAGTTAACATGTCCAGGATGGTCGCATACCAAGTAACAATCTTCTGTCAAGGTTTTGATGATCATCTTCAGAAAAAACAGGTTAGAGAGAACTACATCTCTAAACTAGAGGTAAAAAAATCCTAGTTTTTGCTTAATATAAATTTCTTATTTATTCACCAGAACACTCCAAAATCTTCACACGACTTTATATAGTGTTACATGTCGTAACAGTGATTTTCTAATGAAAGTGTGCCTGGACAGTCACACATGTCCTGCTGATCATATCGTAGTTAGTTATATCATCGCTATATGATCGAAATACTAAGCGCTGAACGCGACGTTAAACCCCAACTCACTCACCTTTTTAACAGAGAACAAAACATGTCATCTATTATTATGCAAATTTGATAGATGACAATTTATTTTTTAATGCCATTTGATGCGGATATATATGTCCATTGTTACTGATGGTGGATGTCTCTTAGATCAATATAATATTGACTTTATTGAGCAAAAAACGACTATTTTTACCTCCATTTTAGAGAGTTATTTGATTAACCTGATAAAAGATAATATTTTCTGGGGATGATCTGAAGATTGATATGTGGTAGCAGCTGTACTGTGTCATTCTCATTCTGTTTGCTTGCAATACATGTATACATAAGGCCTATATCAAAATATACTTTATTTGTGGTAATCAGTAACCGGACTGACCGGATAAAATCGTAGTGACCCAAAAGTGTTTTTCTTATGGAGTATGCAAATTTGTTTTTTCCAAATGATTTCTAAGAAAGGGCAACGATTTGGTGTAAGACTCACGAAATATAATTGACAAAGGATCTGCTGCAAGTTGTATTGTCAGTCTTTTGTCTAGGATATTACCTTTTCAATGGGAGGTCTTACACCAAAGCCTTGCCTAAAAATGTCCAAGAAAATATTTCCATTGACAAGAACTGTTCACTTCACAACCTGTGTATGTGCGTGAAAGATGCCTGTCGATAGATGTGATTGTGCTGTTTTGACACAGTCAAGCCTCGATTTGAAGCTGAAGTAGCCTCAGGAGGACGTCGTTGCCACAAACATAGTATTTTTTAATTATGGCCTAATATGGGAAGGTCATTGTATGGTGGAATGTCATTCCTGTTGTGAAATTCAATAGCATATGAATTGAATTTACCGAGCACAAACACATTAAAGGAACATCTTATCATGAACTGGTGTATTAATATTCTAAGATATTCTCATATCTAATTCTGCAAAATCATCCTAGTAATTTCAAAATATTGTGTTCGCTCTGAAAGTCTTTATGCTTTTGGAATATTTATTAAGTACATGTATATCATCGCTATTGTTGACTCTTTTGTATATTGTTCAATAACCACTAATGGATATTTCTAAACAGGGTTTTGATATCGTCGATGTGAATGTATTGCCCATTGATATGGTCGTGTTAGCTTGGTTAATGTTTCTGCTGTTATGTGTGGCTTTGATATATGTATACTTACAGCATCTGTAATGTGGTATTTAGAGCTGAAACGAATAGTCGAATACATATTCGCAGTATGATAAAATTCTGAATATTCAAATGGTAAAATGACATTCGAATATTCGAGATGACCCCTTAACATTGCGACACGCATATGGTCTAGGGCATTGTCAAAATGGTTAGCAATATTCTTGCATTAATTTTCAAGTACCTGATACACTAATAAATCAAAAACATAATGCTGCACAACACTGAACTTGGTTGAAAGTTACAGCAACATAATCGATCTTGAATTCTCGATTACGCTACTGAAATTCTTAGACGACCCCGGACAGTGTGACCTCATTATGATTACCTGTACTCATTACAGACACGAGCCATACAGTAAGGTCTAGCATTTGTAATTTTCCGAGGGGTTTTTTTCAAATGCTGACACAAGGCAATGTTGTTGTTGTTCAAAATTTGAGATCAATTTCGCTGATTAATTTCTTGAGAACACTGGTTGGGTTGACCATAATTATCCTTCACTGGTATATCTTTTATTTGTGGTAATTAAATCAAATAACACAGGAAGCCACTATCATGTTTACCTGTCAATGTCAGTCAACGGATTGACTATAGTCTATACTGCGTCGCCTGGTGTTCCAGGATGCAAACAATGTTCGAGAAGTGCTGCCGAAGCTTCAAATGCCGAAATTCGCCATTCGTTTCAGCTCTAGTGGTATTACTACATGTGCCAGCTGGCAGCTGCTTCTAACAAGTTTCACATCATTCTATGATTGCCATTATTATTTCATGAATACTAGATCTACCTACATTTATAGTAGTTACTGGTTTAAATTAAAAGGTTATTTCATCAGAATTAAAAAATAAAGGATTTCTAAACTAAGAAATATAATTGTGCCAAATATCCCAGTATATGATTGTTGATGAATGTGAAATGATTGGCTGCTCTGCCAGAGGTGCTGCTCTATCAGGGATGAATCCAGGAAGGTTTTGCTATTGGTAACCAGTATGTGCACCAAAATTCTTTTGCCAAATGAAAGGAAAATATTTTTATATCAAAACAAAACATTGAAATTCAATAAACAACATATTTGTATTTGACTTTTCAACCTTGAGTTTGTAAAAGATGGTGGATCACAGAACTTTTCCAAACATTGCAAAGCACCCTGAGAGAGGATGCTTGAACTGTTTTATGGCAGATTACCTCGTTCCAATATATATTGCACATTGTGAGAAATGTTGTAATGATACTATATTTGGGTGTTGTAGCCTGAGGACATAGCTGCTGCTGATCGTAAGAAGACGGATGAGGCGTCTCCTGATGATGAACCAGACAAAGAGAATGCAGAAGGAGAGGAAGCAGGGAAGACCGCTGATGTAGGAGGCGGGGGTGATTCTAAGACGAAAAAATCTAGTAAAGCACAGTTAGAAGCTGAAGAAAATCAGGTTAATATAAATACATTTTCTTAAAAATCTCCATGTCAAACCAGAGTTGGGGATCATTTTACAGATGCTGACACTAGAAGGGACTGGCCGAATGATCGCTATGCATCTTGATAGCTACATGACAATAACACTTATGTACAGTTGTTACCTTGCTGCCATGACTGCTGAGATATAGTATTGTGGTTTGGTAGCCTGATTTTCGGTCACATTTCGGTAAACATTTGTTACAACATCTGACTGTGCGAGTCCAATAGTGTAATTAAACAATTGACAAACTCTGCACACTAGACTTCCATGTAGGTGAAACATTGTGCACACATCGGTCTAGTTCTGTGACTGTTTGGACCATAACAGACCATCAATCACTTGGTGCCCACTATGGTAGCTATTCAGTGAAGATAAGAGAGAATTTAAAATTTGTGACAACTGTTTTTCACTTTACTAGATTTTGTATTGGGTAAGCAGTGTATTCAGAGAGTGATTGAGCAGTGTATTCAGAGAGTGATTCAGTCTTTTCGGTATTACTCTCCAATACATTCTTCTGGAGTGTGATCAGTAACTCTCCTGGGGGAAAATTTAGCTGAGTGATGGAGAGACTGTACTGACTGTACACGATGGATTCAACATCAGGGAACTGTGGCTTGTAGTGTGGAAATGTGGAGGATTTTATTTCATTTGTCCACCTCACCTAGTAGTATATATGTTCACCTCTTGTTTTGATTCAGAATAATGAGGAAGAGGAAGATGTAGATGTAGAAGAAGATGAAGAACAAGAACAAGAAGCTTCTAGTGGTTCACCTAGGTAAATTATTACTGTTGGTCTCCCATTTCGAGGAAACAGTTTTTTGACCCCTCGGTCATTTTGGCCTCAGGGTATTGTCGTCGCCATGTACGTCCGTTGGCGCATTTAAAAAAAATTGACTTATTTGACACAATCACCAAATCTTGAACACTTATTTGTCTATTGCTAAGTCAAACGCCTATCGAAAGTGGCTCCCCTCGGCCCATATTTTACAGTTATACCCCTTTACAGGTATATTAATTTCTATTTCTCTGCCTAAAATGCGGTAACGGACACTTAGTCAAATAATTTCTTTTCAATTCTCAGATAATATAACAAATGTTTTGAGCACTCAATACACAAACAAAAGTTTCATCATTCAATGTACAATTTTAAATACAACATGATATAAACCTTTCATGTTGCCATACTGTCTATGGTATTGACGGTGTGGGACAATGGACCGCTCAGGTTTTCATAAATGTTTAGCATGACCATCCATTTACTCACAAATATTGTCAAAACTAGCTTAAATGAATAACCTTGCACAGTAGCTGTATTGCCTTTTTTCAGTGTAGCCGATTGGGTAAAGCATGTGATATGTGAATACTTCCTGGTTATCGTGCTAATTGTGAATTGATTTTTTGTTTTTCAGGAAATCTCCAAGAAAACGAAGAACAAGAAAGGAATAGGAAATAATCAATTAGGAATTTGTCAATTCTATATTATTATTTTTTACCCCTCTCGTTGAGCTCCATAAAACCACATGCCATTAACCATATTCAACATGCATCAACATATACTTTTGAAAATGGTTACAGCCCTGTGTTTTAGGTTTGCTCATCCCAGGCTTGAGGGGTAATGGCATGGGCTACTCTTGATAACATGGATCATTCCATTCCTCCCTCAGAGGTGTGCACAGCTTCAAAGTTGCACAACTTACAATCGTGGTCAAAAATCAATCTTTGATTTATTTTTTGTCTTTGTTTATATTTATTTGTTTGTATATTTTGCACACCTGAGTAACTTTTGCTATTCTTGTGGTCTGTAATAATATCTTTCAGAGGTGCAGAGACAGTAATGTTGTTAAAAATTATATTTGATTTATTGTGAAATTCACTTAAACCATAAAGTGAATCTTCTAAAGTACATTATGTGAACCATACAAATAACTATGCTTCATTTTATTTTTAAAATTTGTATATTCTGATGTTTCCAAAATGAAAAAATTCTCAAGCTAACTATTTAATAAATATTCTGGAGATTCCCCAAATAATTATTACATGTACGGCAGCATTTTAAAGAAGCTCGGGCTGTAAACTTGCCAAGGAAGCTCAAGTTCAACTAATGGTGGTGAAGTATGTCGTTTGTACAAAATTGCATTTGGCCAAGCATAAGAAAAAGTCCAGTGTTGATTGATCATTCCTGTGATAAGCGTGGTAGTATCTTTTTCCTGGCTGAAAACTTGTGGCATGCAGTTTGCAGTATAGCTGCTTAAAACTGTTTTGAACTTGATCAACTTCTCGCCTGGCTTGAACATCCGGTCTGACTCACCAAGCATGCCATGCTGCCCATTTACATTTACCCTCAGCAAAACTTCTGCCACTGGGTCTGTGATGAGAAATTCACCTCTTGTGAAATGGGTACTGGTTACAAATTCTACACCATGGTATGTGTAAAACTGACCAGTCAACATCCTATAATTGTGCATGCATCCATCGAATAGCCTCATTTTGAAAGAAAAAATGCCATGGTGCATTCAGAAATAATCATTGGTTAACAATTCCACCCTGTTGGGTGATAATTCCAAAACAAGTGACCAGTCAGCATTTGAGTTCAAATCCAGGAGATAGGATGTATCAGAGTTTATAAATTGGTTCATTTTTATATAAATTTCTGTTGTAGTTTATTGGAGTATTAGTCAGAAATCCCTAGAGTAGAGTTGACTCATCTTACGACTATAGAGTCGAGAGTCTGGCTTGTCGAAGTTGATCATCATGATGGTAAATAGTTATGTACTCGGAGGGACTATTACTCCAGACTTGACTAGCCAATCAAATGTTGTGATAGGAAATTGAAAAAAGGCAGCTGCAGTTTGGCGCATAACCATCCTGTTAGAGGTTGCATTAAAAAATCCTGATTTTTAGAATGAACATGAAAAATAGTAATACATTTTTCTAATCAATATTCAACCTAGAGTTATATAAATATGGTTGGTCATGACTTTAATCGCCTGCACAAGTGAGTGAGTAGGATTTAACGTAGTTTTCAACATTTTTTCACTCGCATCACGACGGTGCCTACATGTTCCAGAACACGAGTGTCCACAGTTCCTACCATCCAGGACACTGATCAGTCCAGCCAGTACAGCACCCGGTCACCCATCCAAGTATTGACCGAGCTCAACGTTGCTCAACTTCAGTGATATGGTGAGGACCGGTGTGCCCAACGTGATACGCCTGCACAAAAGGCAGATGTATATTATTATGTGATGGCAGTTTTCATCGGTCTGTCCATGCATTTGTATCTGGTATATGTCTTTATCTAGTATAGTTTTCTATCTCAGTTCCAATTTTTTGAGTGGATATCCTAGGGCATGTGGTGTACTGAACTGGAGATTGAGGTCAACAGTCACTGTCTTATAAATCGGTTTTGGCTCTTGTTTTTTTTTTCCATGGAGAATCCACAACATATTGCTGAATAATCACATCAGGGGGATTTGTTTCATTACATTGCTCATATACTCGTGTATGAAAATTTTCAAATTCATTCTTATCCTGCTAAATACTGATTTACGAGGGTGAGAAATTAACTTCAAATTTTTCCGATGCAACGATAGCGGACGATGCTGCGCCAAACTGCAACTAGATCTTTTGAAAATGTATGTAATTCTCATATATGCAAATTATATATGGATGTGTTTAATGGAAGTGTATGAATGAATGACTGATTTAATCCAAACTTGAGATAAGTCATCAGAAATCCTAGTAGTATAGCAATAAGTATACCAAATTTAGATAAAACTGGTTGGTTCAGGTGTGTTTTATGTTGAGATTATTGTTTGTCACAATTATATGAGAAATGTTAGATCCCAGGTAATTTCTTTAATTGCTGTTGATTACAAGGTATTTGAATTTGTGCATGAGATGGTCAACTGGTTCATTTTGAAGTAAGAATTCCAATTTGTAACATACCAGTATTTAAATTTGTACTACAGTGAAACTTGTGAATATCGACACCTGGGTAACCTGACCAACCTCTGAATACTGACATTATTCATGGTTCCAATACTTACATTTAAAGTATTTTGAACCATGATAAAGCAGAAAAACCTGTTAAAACCCGCATTATAATCTGGTCCTAAGCATGGTCGGAAAACAGGTTTCACTGTAGCATGGGATCATTCAAGCCCATTATAAATATGTATATGGCATCCTGACCCTTGAACAGCTCATCTCAGGAAATGTGTACGATCTGTATCCCAGCTGTCTCATGTACCGTCCTCGAACACCAAGTGGAAACTGGTTGTTTTGTTGGCAGTTTCAGCATAATATATGATGCTGGTTGTGATATTGAAGGAACTGAATGTTTTGACCATCGTCTTAATGTTTAGGAAGTACTGTTCTTCTTCTGTGGTTTGCAGTATGTGTATAACAGACGTCCATAGCATAGTATAATCACATTTGAGAATGTCTGTTTAACCCGTATGTTCAGCATCAAGCATGGCAAAGGAGGAGAGTCCCAGAAGTTGTTGGTGAACTTTCGGCTTTGGATGGGTGTCCTATTGTCAAGATGGGTGACCTACTACAAATCATAACACAAGAAGAATGATTGCTTGAATAAACCTTGAAGATCTTCCATATGTGGAGTACTGAACAACCTGATCAATTCTGCTTGTGTAGTATATCAAAATTGTCATGGATTGAAGATGACAGAAAATCAATGATTGAATAGAAAAGCTATGATATGAGTGGAACACATCAGTAATTTGTACACAATTTTGCGACATTATCTTGAAAAAAGCCTAAATATTATTTGCTTCCCATCACAGCAGTGTTTGTTGTATAGAACTTGACTAGACTAGACTTGACCATTGACTGCCTTTTGAGGCGTGATAACTGTGTACTTCACCAGAAATGCTTTGATAATAGGCACCAGTCTGACCAATGCAGCTCTGAATCTAGAGTTCAATAATGGTTGAACAGATTTATTAAAAACAAGAAAAAAACCTTTTAGATAGGTATGTTTATTAATCATATATATGCCCTCAAAAACGTTGGGTAAAAGTCAATGGTCAAGTCTAGTCTTGCCATGCTTGGATGACCTGCAAGGTTCAACTGAATGTCATTGTTTATGGCAGACTGAGTGCATCGTCAAAACTGGTATTAAACCTTTGCTCACTGCATGTCCGATTACTGTCATAAACCACATGTACGTATTATGTATGCAATACAGATACAGGGGTATATTCATTTTCAGTTGGGGTATTTCTGATGTAAACTCCTCTCTTCGGTATTGCTATTTGCGCATTTGTTGTACAATTGGTTGTAGAAGGAATAAGTTAAGCACTGTGTGTGATTTGATTACTTTTATATGTATCAATACCTGTTTTAATATTCTAGAATCTTCAAAACCAATACTGATTTGCATGAATTATTCATTGACTTGTACATCAAAATTATTTCTATGTTGACGTTGTCAATTTTTAAGTGTTAAGAAAGTTGCTGACCATTTATTCTACTGTTGATGTATAATAGTGTTTCATACAACATTTGTATCCTGTCCAGTTTGTTTGACATGTATGTCTTGTATTTCACTACAATAAAGAAAATGTTGCGTAATAAGAAATGGGTTTTATTTTTCAATGGATACTTTCTGAATTCATCCTTCTTGTCCTCTGTAACTGCCAACATGGGCAAGAAAATGGGGGTGAAAAGGACAGTTTTAAGTCAATATATCGAACTCCCTCGCATCTGCCACAGACAACCATGGTCCTATCTGATGGTATTGAAAAAAAACAATGCAATCTATCTAATTTGCATACGGTATGCACACTTTCATTGGAAAATCAGTTATGACAATATATAAGGCAAATCGCTAGAAGCGTTTTGATTAATTAAAAGTACTGGTAATTGGTATAAACTACCTTTTTGACTTCCATTTTAGAGGGGTAGTTTTCTGTAACCTGATTAAGTTTGAGGTATGGACGTATTTCTAATGTTGCTGCCTTTACAGCTAATTATTGAGTATGTCTGCCCATGTATTAGTATTACCATGTGTGCAATCATAGGCGTCGCCATGATTTTTGAGAGGTCGTTTCCTATGCTTATTATACAGACCAGTAGTATGTTGTCGTACATAGGAAAATAACATACAGCTCGACGCTCTTGACAATAATATCCTACCCCTGAGCTAGCTATAGAACCTTTGCCATGTAGGTGGGCGTGGCTGTTGTCGATTACACAGCCAGGCGAGACTACAGCCATTCCTGGGCTACCCTTGAGCATATGTATCGGTAAACTGCTGATCTGTTGGTCCCCTCCCCTCTCGGCTTTTCATTATATTGCTAATTAATTTTCCCCCATTGGGTGAGAGAGAGCAAGGGTCTTGAGAAATTATTGTATATATTCGGAATGAGTTGCCCTTTTTTCTGCTGTGAGCTGGGATAAGCCTAAAAATGTGATGGGCTTTTAACCTTCAAATCTTCATTTTTATTTGGAGTGAAAACGGCCTTTGATCCCCAATACTTTGACTACCAGTTCAGCTTTCAATATTTTTTTTTTTTTGTTAAGCCCAGGATCTACAACTGGGCATTTATTCACAAGTGACCACTTACACTTTGCCCCTACATTTCACGTAGTCCATGGAAATAACCACAGGGGCTTGTAGTTGGTCGGTTATTAATTAGGATAGTATATATAAATATTAATATCCTAATTAATAACCGACCAACTACAAGCTCCTGTGGTGACCACGTATTTACATAGAAATGCCCTTACAGGTCCACGGCTTTCATAATCAGCGGGATATAAAGCTAGAGTGCGCTCCCCTGTATTGCCGCTGTTGTGAATTGCTTCGGGAACCACTAGCTGCCTGTCTAATGTTGATCTGCTGAATGGAAAATCGGGTTCCCTACAACCCTTTTGCTATGATCGTTCTACGGAAAAGGCGGTAACAGACCTTACAACAACAACGGAGATCAAGCTTGGAAAAGCCTGCAGTACGTTTTGTGATCCATATAGTTAGCAATCTCATTTCTAACCAATGAAAAAACCCCACCCTTTATTGAAGAAATACCGCTGACATTAATGGTTTTGTTTCAATGCATTTCTCTACGTAGTTTTGATTGTGAGACTGAGAGAAAGGCGACATTGTTGTTTTTGCTGTTGTTGAGCTCACTCAAAACCTATAATAGTTCAACAAGCTGAACCCTACTGACATTTAGTTTTGTGATATTGATTGCCTACATAATCAATATCACAAAATTAAATGTCAGTAGGGTTCAGCTTGTTGAACTAACTCAAAACCCCAATCAACCATACATGTAGATCCAACTCCGGTCACTCAGCGGGGACCTTTGTTGTACGATCGTGAAGGTAAAATACCTCCATGGTACGATCAAGACTCCGGCGCAAAGCCCAAGTTGTTGGAAATATACAGTGTGTTGAATAAATAGGCATTGAAATCATAATCATAATCATAATCAATATTTATTGCACGACTCAGTACTACAGAGTATGGCAAAGAGCAAAAACATTTACAAAAGGTAGAAAGAATATATACAATATATACAAACAAATAGAGAAAAACAGTGATATATAATTTACAACCCCTGAGTAGAGGATGGTGGGTGCCCAGCTGGGAGTGCGGTAATATTCAATCTATACATGTATAGTTGATGTATGTATGAGGAGATGGGGTTGTATAAATCTGCAGAGGGGTGGAATATGTCAGTTAAGTTGGGGGTTCCTTGGGCTGGGAGAATTTGGTTGATTTTGGCGCGAGGTTGTTCTAGTGCCGGGCAAGTTAGCAGAAAGTGAGTTTCGTCCTCTACTTCAGGGGTGAAACACACTGTGCACATTCTTTGGTTGCGGGGTACATTTCTGTATCGCCCTCTTTCAACCTCCAGGCAATGGCAACTAGTTCTTAACTTGCTCATGGTCTGAGCATGAGCTATGTTTTTTGTGTGTATAAGGTATGGCTGAAGTTCATATGTTTTATATATTATTTGTAGGAGGGTAAGTTTTCCGGATTGTATGTCTTGGCTGAGGCGGTGGAAGAAAAAAGATTTGTATTTACTTTCGAGGGATTTTTGAAACTTTCCAATTGAGGATTTGATTTGATGTGATGGAGGGAAAAGATGACAGGAATCAGTTTTCTGTAGAAATAGTTTGGTAGTGTTTTCCCAGTTATGTTTGGAGTTGGGGGTGTTTTTGTAGTAGGCATATGCATCTTGGAGGAGTGGGTTACTGGTTGTTTGGAGTCTTTGTCTGTATTTAGCAGTTTTAATGAGTATGTCATGTAGAAGAGGGTACTGTCCGAGTTCTGCACGGCATGCTATGTTGGTGGCACGTTTCGGAAGACCAAGGGTCATTTTACAATATTTTAATAGGATTTGTTCATAGGGAGTTCTGTCATTGGTTTGCATTTTAATCCAGAAGTCATCATTTTTATTTAACAGTTTTTTGTCTGGGCCCCATATTTCACAATTGTATAGCATAACTGGTTTGACAAGTGTGTGAAATAGGTGGTTTTTTAGTTTAATGGGGAAGCTGCAGTTGCTAGTTGTTTTTTGTAATTTGAATAAGGCTTTCATAGCTTTGTTTTTAAGGTTTGAAACAGAGGAGTTGAGGGTACCTTTACTGTCGACTATTGTCCCTAAATACTGGTAAGTCGAGCACTGTTTAAGCTGGGTGCCATTAAGCTTAAAGGTTGGCTGTGGATCTGTCACTCTGGATTGTATAATCATGACTTGGGTTTTCTCCAGATTGGCTGTCAGATGCCACTTGTTACAGTACTTTTCGAGTGATTTAATAGAGTTTTCGAGTCCAGACGCTGTCTCAGAGGTAATTAAAAGATCATCCGCATAGAGGAGATGGGAGATAGGTTTACTCTGAAGGCGGACGGGATGGCAAGTATCGTGCTCAAAGTCAAGGTCATTGATAAAGATGTTGAAAAGGGTGGGACTGAGAGAGTCACCCTGGCGGACCCCAATTGTCGAAGGGAATGCAGGGGTTATGTTATTGTTTATTTTGAGGTGGAGAATACTGGTACTGTAGAAATTTTTAACAAGGTCATAAAATTTTCCAGTGATATTTAATTTTTGTAATTTTAGAAACATGCCTTCATGCCACACAGAGTCGAAGGCCTTTCGAAAGTCGACAAAACAGAGATAGAGCTTCTTTGTTCCATTTTTAACGTATTTGTCTATCAGTGCTTTCAGAACAAATAAGTGATCAGTAGTCCTATGATCCTGTCGGAAGCCAGCCTGGTTTTCTGAAATAATTTCATTTTCATCAAGGTAGTTAACAAGTCTGGTGTTTAAAATTTTGGTAAAAAGTTTGCATAAGCAGCTCGAGATGGCAATACCTCGATAGTTGTCTGGATCAGATTTGTTTCCTTTTTTGTGGACTGCGGTAATATATCCTTTTGACCATTGTTCAGGGATATTACCAGTTTGAAGGATAGTGTTAAATAGTTTAGTAAGTGGGGTAATCAGAATATTTTGTCCATATTTTATCATCTCATTAGTCACACGATCTGGGCCAGCTGTTTTATTGTTTTTCAGCTCCTTTATACATATTTTGATTTCCTTATAGGTGATTGGGTCGTTAAGCATGGCAGGGCTGGCAGAACTCGGACGGTTTTCTAGGGTTTCAAGTTCTGATTGAATGATCTTGTCATAGGGTCTTACTATGTTTTCTTTATTTAGTTTTTCGAAGTGTTGGAACAGTGTGTTGTGGGTTTCGTCATTACAGTCATGTGGTGGGGGACTATTGGTCTTTTCTAAAGAGTCCAGCAGTTTCCATAATTCCTTCTGATTTGTGGAATCCAGTCCTTCAATTTGCTGTACAAGAGAAGCTTTAAGGGCGTTACTCTTTTGTTTAAGGAGCTTTTTATATTGTTTTTTCCAAAAGTTATATTGTTGCCTTGTGTCATTATTCCAGGGTTCTTTTGAAAGGTTATTTCCAAGGCCTAGGACGGTACGTCTGAGTGTGTAGCAATCAGAGTCAAAGAATGGTTTATTCCTCCTAGTTTTCTTTTTGTGTCTGGGGTTAGCAAGTCTGGGGGGAGGGGAACACTGTTCAGCTGCAAGAGTCATTATGTTCTCTAGGCTGCTTGTTGCAGTATCAATGGCGATCTGTGAGTTTGATATGTCAAGTTTCATGAATAAGTTTATTTGGTCAAGACTCTCAGAACTCAAGAGGATTTCTTGATAAAGGGATTTCTTATCGAGGTTTAATCTGGCTGCCCGTTGCAATGGCGTGAGAGGGATGTTGGTTTGTCGGGGCTGAATTGTTCTGAGGCATTTCAGATGGCAGCTTATTTGACAATGTTTGGAGAACATAGTGAGTGGGTGCACTTTCATGCTCCAAATCAATTTTCGAAGAGGTTCTGTGCAAATACTATAGTCAATAGTGCTACTTCCCCTGTGGTCAAAATAGGTGAAGTTGCCTAAGGTGTCACCTACAGTTCGTCCGTTTAGGATACGTAGGCCAGAGGATTGGCACATGGACAAGAGTTTGTGCCCATGTCCTTGTATTCGACCATGCATGTCCATGTTGTTCCTAGTGAGGGGGGTGTCAATGTTATAGTATATTGGAAGATTCAGGAATTTATCAGAGTCATCGGGTATGAAGTCAGGAGAATTTTGAGTGCGAGCATTGAAGTCACCCAGAAGTAGAATATTACCCTGTGGGCTGTATTGCGCCAGGTCAGATTCAAGAATGGTGAATTGATCATCAAAATAAGTGGATTCAGCTGGGGGGATATATAAAGTTGAGAGGAACAGGTCTTTCTCCCAGCCAAAGGAGCCCTTGTCTAGTTTAATCCAAATGGAGTTTGGGGAAATTTTAATTTTTGTCATGTCTGGGAGAATGTTCTTTTTAAATAGAAGTACTACACCACCAGATTTTCTCCCAGCTGCACACCTACCTGTTGCTGGTACAAAGTAGTAATCATATTCTGGCAGTTCATGAATCACAAAGTCCTTAAAATCGTCTGTTTCAGTGTTCATCCAGGTCTCGGTGAGACCAACAATGTCACATTTCTTGATGCAAGATATAAAAATATTATCTCTTTCACATAACTTTCTTCTCAAGCCATCAACGTTCCAACATGATATGGTGAAAATGTTTTCAATGTTCATAATAATGGAATAACAGATTATAAAGTGCACTATCTAAACACATCCACTGGTATGCTCTGATCACATTTGTATTTGCATTATTTAATGCAGCATTCCTCAAATTTGACTTAGTAGAAATTATCAGTGTGCACATGTAACATACCACAGTGCATGTAACATGCACAATAATATATAACGTGAATGCACTGATGTAGCATGTCATAGTATTTTGTACTTTAGCACCAGTCCAGATATCTAGTTAACATACATGTACAGGCCAATTTAGTATCTGTTAGGATATCCGAATGCATGTCCACTATAAAAAAGTGGGCTCTGCCAATTCATGGGATAAGACGGCCACATAGACTGGGGTACGACCCAAGGATTTGGCATGGTCTGCTGGAAGTTGAGGCCCTGCATTGACTGATGAAGTGGACTAACTGTTGTGTGTCCCTGGTTGCATGGTGATACGTGGTTAGTAATGGTGGGCTGAATTATCTCCCTTGCACTAGTTTCCATCTTGTCAGATGGAGATGGTGTGGTCCCTGCAAGCTCTGGTTCACCTGTATGCTGGGGAAATGTTGATGAGATAGTGTCGGTTTTCAGATCCCTGTCGAGAGAACCATTGGTAACAGTGGGGTACTGTTTCAGCCCCAGTATAGGGTTACAGGTAAGTTTGATATTTCTTACCAGCTGTTTTAACCCATCTTCATTAAGGTGGACTTTGTCCATCTTCAAATGGGTGTAGTAGTCAATATTATCATTGCTGATGTAACCGGTTTGTTTTCTCTCACACAAATGCTTCAGCTGACTGTTGATCTCGTTGATTTTGGAAGACATACCTCTCCTTGGCGGTATACCAAGGATGGCTAGTTTGCTAGTCTTACATTTGTCTTTGGTCAAATCGATGAGGCCCTCAAATTTACTCAGGATGTCATTTTCACTGCCTTTTTCAATATCATTCGTTCCCACGAGGAACACAACACAGGCAGGCTTGCTTGATTGATCTTGAATGCCTTGTACAAACTTGGTCGCCCCAGTAAGTGTTTTATTCTTAAGCGTGGTAATTTGTACTCGTTTTTTCCTGTAGATTTTTCCACCCTCCAGATCGTCCACATTTGAATCCCCAATTATATGGAGATCTGTTTTCTGCGTCCAACGTGTGGTGGTTTGTTTCTCCATTGTATGGGTCTCATTCGTGGGACTGTAGTTTTCAGTGTGGTTACGGGCATGAGACTGTTGAGACGGTATTGTCTGGTCATTACTTCCTTGAGCTTGGAAGTATTTACCATACAGAGAAGAATGATTTAACACTTGTGTTTTTCGACATGTTAGCGTTTGGGATTTGTCAGTACATGTACCTGTCACCTGTTCTTGCGTGTTGGCAAGTGACTCGGGTACCGAGTAACTAACTGGTTGAGATGATCCTGGCTGTATGAACATTATTTTCTGATGTTTCTGTGGTACCGAGTTGCCGCTGTCGGTAACACTAACAGTCTGCACTTCTGCCTCTAAAGTTGCAGATGTCTGACCACATTGAGTAATTTTGTCCGATTGCGATAATACGGAGTCACATGTGTTCATCAGAGCTTCGGTCTGGCACTGTGTATGGCAAATTAATCTAGGAGTAGGGGTAGGGGGTTTCTCTAATGTACGTACCCTACTTTCAACTTTTCCTACTGTCTGCAGAATCTGCTTGAGAGCTTCATTTGTGGCCGTGATATTGTCTGACAGTGTTCTGACTGTAGAGGTGAGGTCATCCACTTTTTGTTCAATGCGGATGGCCTTTTCGTTGTTTGACAGACACTTTTTCACATCACGCAGCAGGTCACATATGTTGGATTCTACTTCGGCCACCTTGTTCATGACATCAATTGAGTCGGAATTCCTTATGATCTGGGCCTTTTTCATGAAGTCCTGTTTGAGTGCAGGGGATATCCCAGTGGGGGACATCCCAGCAGCAGATGATTTTGTTGGTTTTCTCAACGGGGTGGTTATAGAGCTAATCTCCGGCGAAGTAGGCTGGGCATCACGACTGCATGTTGATGCTCTCCTAACCCTAGTGGCAGATTTCATTGTAATGGGGACCAATTGCTGTGTTTTCTTTTATACAACTCAGACGATTGAAGAACTTCAAGAATAAAGCTGAGTATATGTCAAATTTTAGCTTATGGGTAGTAGATATAGCACATATAATAACACTGAGATATGTGACCAATTTGAGAATATAATGGAAATTAAATTTTTAAAACCTGTGTTTTAGGACAGACAAAAATCCCACCAGTTTTGGAGGGTGAATTAGTTACGCATAGAACAAAAGAAAACTGTATTATTTTTTCCACTGAAGTATCCCATAATAAAGCTACAGTGTTGAAGTTTGATCTTAAGTAGACCACTGGTAACCATAATTTACAGGAAAGCCAGAAGATTAAAATGTTTGGTCACTAACTAATATCACTTGTGTCTGTCCACATTCGATGTAACATTAGCAACATCAAAAATATATGAAAATGTGTTCTAAAACAGAACCATAATATGATTGAATGATTTTGTTATAAAATTGTCCACTGTTGTGGCTAATTTGATGTCCGTATGTAGATAAAATATTTTGAATTTCAACTGAAATCAGCATACAGAATGTCGCTAATGTTTCGCCTTGCAAATGTCTGTCCAACTTTGTGTAACATTAGCAACATCACAATTATTCTCCAGTTCAAATATCAGAACCTTTAGAGAGCCTTTTATCCCAATTCTTGGTTTCTAATATAACAGATCAACTTCTAAAACAGCTGCGAGCATTGAAAATTTCAACTGAAGCTTCAAGAATCTTTTTTTCTCTTGTCTGTCCACAATGTGAAACATTAGCAACATTGAAACATTAGCAACACTACCAATTATAATTTTTATCTATTAAAAATGTTAATAGATTATTTGGGTCAGTAAAACCTGACAGACCACCTACATTGTGATAAAAACACTTTTAATTTGGATTATTTTATTTTCCTGCCCAATATCAGTTGAAAACGTGCCTGCGGGATGTGGACAGACGTTTTATTGCTAATGTTACATTTGTCTGTCCACATGTAACGTTAGCAACAAATGGAGAATGCCAAAAATAATGTACTTGCATAATCAGTTTACTAAATTGATAATGAAAAAAGCAAATAGATGAAACTGTGATAATTATCAAGGTAAAGCTATCAGCAAAATCAGTTGCTTTTGATGAAATAAAAGCAAATGAAGACAAATATCTGTCCACCATGTCTGTCCTGTAACACCGATTTTCACTAAAATTTCTATATAAATTGCTACAATTCAGTAAATATGCAGATTAGATGAGTTTCCTGCTTGTTTTTCTTCAAGAAACCACAGCCTTGATAGCTGATTCTGTTCTATGCGAGAAATATTTTCTTTTTAAAACGAGTCTATGTTGCTAACGATTCAAAATGTCTGTCCACCTGTAACATTAGCAACATACTTTAATGTCCATTTGTTGCACTACCGAATCCTCTGGGACATAAAGAAAATAATGGATCATCAATATATCTTCAGAGTTATCATTTTAACATATTAAAGTTGGCCATTGTGTCCCATAAATCTATTGAACAGTTGTTAATTGTTGTCACTTACACAAGCATGTCTGTCCACATGTAACATTAGCAACACAATTTTAACCAAAAGAAGGAAATTTTCTCATAGTAATATTTAAATCAAGATGTCAGCACTGAATTGTTTAGGCTTATTTGTGTATTTACATTTAGATATAAACTTTGGAAAGCAGATAATGATGATAATCATTAACATATATTTAATTTTAGGAAATTAATGTTGCTAATGTTACACAATGTCTGTCCACATGTAACATTAGACACAACAATAACTTTCTTCTAAAATCTTAACGAATCGGCAAATAGGTGAAACCTGATTGAATTTATGGAATACAAATCTAGGCAAATCAATATCTTTAGCTTGGTGGTCAAAATTATACTTGTTGCAAACAGAGAAAAAAAAGTTCGAAAACCGGTGTCTGTCCACCACTCAATGAAGCATTGTGCACTTCGTTTTCATCTCAAATTTATGCTTTATGACTCCAAATCATCTATTTAAATATTATAGGTCTTATAATGCATTCCAGTTTGTAACTATGTTCAAAAGTTTTTAACTTTTCATAGTTTAACTGGCAAGAAGTGAGTGAGTTGTTCTGCCATGTTAATATTGAGCTAAATTGACCAGGTTGGACAAAAGTCCTGAGATATTTGATTTTGGGGTATAAGTTATCCCATTATTATTTGATTTAGAATGTTAAGATCTGTAGTCATTTGAAAACTCAGTTATCTTGTAACATTGTTGAATTTTTTTTTTTGCTTTTGAGTGGGACAATTTGGCCCCTATTATAATGAAATCTGCCTAGTAGGAGTGGCCAGTTCATTTCTTGATGTAATTTCTGTGTCATGTTTTGTCAGTGTGGTAGCTTTTTCTAGGCAGGCGGGCATAGGGAGAGCCCTGGTCATGTTTGTACACTCTTCTCGTTTGTTGTGTGGGGAAGTTTTCAGCCTGTCCGAGATTTTGGCAACTAAATCAAATATTTCATCAAATTCTGTCTCAACCCATAGCCTGCAGGCCGTTCCTTGGATGAAGACATGGTCGGTCGTGAAAAATATGGTAATTGTCACTTTCTTGACACCGTGAATGGATATTTTTATAACCGTTTTGAATAAGTCTGGGTGAGGCAAATCTTCGGTGAACTCGTATTGATTATCGTCGCCGACATCAAGAACTTCGTTACTCGCGTTCATATCACACCAACCTACATGCACATCTTTTCGATCTTTCAGGGTTTCATAGTATCGTAGATGGAGAACTTTTCTCCATAGCACTGTTTTGTTGTTTTCGGCTTTGTAGGACGCCTGTTTGTTGTCCTTCTTGTGAGTGACTTCCTTTGTTGATCTTCGCGCTCTTTGTCCGCCATTTTGTATGAGTTCCGCAGATGGGGGTTGAAAGTTAATCTGGACAGCGAGCTCATTTTCGTCAGCCATGGTAACTTCTGTTACCTAATTTTACTCTCCCGTTGTTCCCAAGGAAGTCACTTTAAATCGTGGATGGTAAATAGCACTTAGTAGACTCTTAAAACATTGAAAATTCCATCACTATAGCGGAGCGAAAAAACTGCTGTTTCTCACTTAGACTCGCTAAACTACTAACTGATGTAAGGGAGAACAGGAATGGTTTACAAGCCTATCAGTTCGAGCCCCGGCGACAACACGATGACATTGACGGCAGTTCATCGTCAGGAGAGAGCGAGAGCGATGAGGAAGGAAGTAGCGAGGAAGAGGAAGTGGGCCGAATAGCGAGACTGGATTGGTGTCAATGTGGCCACTGTTCCACAGAACACTTGGGGCGAGATAAGGAGTGTCTTTGCTGCCAAGATAAACCTGCAACTCAGGCAGTGACGGCTCCATCTAATACAGGTAATTTTTATTTGTTTGTAAGGAAATGGCAGCGAATATTACTGTACCTGCATGGTACTACGATATGCGATCTTTCTGATAATTCATATAATGAATAATTTGCCATGTTCACTTCCACCTCCCCTGAACGCTCACGCGGTGATGAAAAACTTGTTGGGAGGGGGGGGGCGCTGAAAATAACAGCTGTTTTTTTGTGTGGGTTGTTGTT
Organism: Hanleya hanleyi; assembly: GCA_036873755.1. Taxonomy (NCBI): domain Eukaryota; kingdom Metazoa; phylum Mollusca; class Polyplacophora; order Lepidopleurida; family Hanleyidae; genus Hanleya; species Hanleya hanleyi. The sequence goes on from JAVTVY010028441.1 coordinate 96,471, forward strand.
AACTACTTCAATTTGATGTGCATCTTTTGTTTCAACTTTCAGACAACCATATGTGTCTCATTAACAATGGTGACTTCCGATTACTATGCCTCACTCCAGTGGTGCTAAGAAATGTTCTGGTTGGTTTGAACAACATTCGGGCAGATCACTGGGTTGTCAATCCACCCAACAACAGGTAAGACGATGAAACTGTTAGTCTGGTTAAAAAAATGTTTCCTGTTTAGCATCACCACCCACCCTGAAATATTTGCCCGTGCTAAATTTTATTTTTTCCGCTCAGTTTTGGAGTCGACTCTCCGAGACTGAAATCCAGCGACTTAATGTACATTTTATTTTATTGAGAATTCTACCTAAGGCTGGTTAAAAAAAACTTACTGTTTAGCCTCACCGCCCTCCCCCAAAATATTTGCCCGCTCCAAATTTTATTTTTTATTATTTTTTTTGTCATTTTTGGAGTCGTCTCTCGGAGACCAAGTCAAGCGACTTAGGTAGAATTCTCAATAAAATAAAATGTACTCAAATTTAACGAAACTAGATCCAGATACAAGCCGAACGATTTTTTCTGTTCAATAAACTAGTCATTTTCAGGGCCACTCAAAATTTACCATCATCCCTCGAGGTGTATAGGACTATATTGGCTAATTTATAGGACTGTCCACTCTACGAAAGCCTGATCATGGATCTGAATCGCTCAGCCTCATTTATTGTATCACAACATACCCTAATTAACAAATTTAATAACAAGAGTTTGAACGAAATATACATGAAGTGTGTTTGTAGGCTATAGCATGTCATTTAGTCCAAGTGTCATATTCTGCCACCAGAATATCGCACCGAAAATTCGCAATTCTGTTTGAATAAGAGTAACCGCCCTCCCTACCCAGATTTTTTCCAAAAAATGATGCTAAACAAGAAATTAATTTTATCCCGCCTTAGGTTAAAGAAAATACCTGGGTCAAGGTTTTAAGTTTTAGAGATCGCTTTTCGTCTTTCCTTAGTTCGGGCTACCCGATATTACAGATGATACATTTGTCATAAACCATGGCGCGAACATTCAGATGTTATGCATCTGTCACTTGCCCATTGCAGTCAAAACATCCATTTGATATTTGTTCATTACTGGGGTCAAGGGCCAAATCATTAGCTTTCGCCCAAGATATTTAGGTCCTGAACATTCGTCAGGCTGATGTTGAAAAGAAATGGTAGGCTTCTAAACCGAGGCAAGATCAAGCATCAACATTGACTTGGTGTTCGAAGATGGTTTGACGGGACCGATAGTGATACAACGTACTGTTGCCATGCACTCAATGGACAATACTTGTAGCGCTGTAAATACAAATGTATTAACCAACCATAATTTATTTGAACTTTCCATGGTATATATTGCTCACGACGGATGAGGAGCATCTGTGGAGTTGTCATTCAACTCTTAATATTAAAAGTTGTACTGTGGATATTTTCAGTGGTCTACGTTATGCTGCATACAGACAGTTGACATGGTGGGTCCATGGAAAACTTGGACCTGGACGAAGGAGAACCATACCTGCTTGTGCCGCCCATGCAATACGGCAAGCATTCCCTAAGGCTCCAGAGGAACAATACACAGGATATCATTCTGGAGAGGATGAAAGTGAAGAGGACTGAACAATTATGTTTGCAGACTTTTTTTATTATGTTTACCATAATATCGTGAAAATGTACATTGTGTGTATATATACAAATAGATATAAAGCAGAGATCTGTACAGTACACAAAGGAGTTCGTTTCACTTGAAATAAAGGTATTTCCCTTCTTAAAAGTCTGAAAAATTGAAGGGTATCAATCATTCGTCAAACAAAGAAAACCCATCTAATCAGTAAACATGTCCTCCAGGATACACCCTATTCATGAATGTTGAAGGTTTTTTTATACATTTATCACAAATCCAACCTATTTTGGCAAGTTCTCTAGCCAAAGCTACAAGTACATGTAAAGCTGTCATTTTCCATATTTTTCGTATACTATCACGATCATTCGGGATTATTCATGCTCTTTCACGCAGCTCTGACCTTGTATTTATTGCGATACATATACACAAATAGTTGGCTTATTTAAATCTTCCAAAATCAGGGTTCCCAGCTTTTCATGGAAACAAAATTCCCTGATTTTTCCCCCGATTAATTTCCCAAAATCCTGAGAAATATTCCCCCCAGGAGATGGTTGTAGATCAGAATTCATAGTCACATTGCGTGCAGTTATGAAAGAATTTGTCCTGATGAGAGTTCAAGCTATGCTAGATAAGCCCTCAATGAGGTGTTGAGAAGGAAAATGTGCATACCTGGTGTCAACATAGGCAGCCACATGCGACTCCTCTCTTTCCTACTCAATTTCCCTGAGTTTTCCCTGATGTTGGCTATTTTTCTCAAATTTCTCTTTCCTGACTGGAAAATTGTTTTCCCTGATTTCCCCCGAGTGGCTGGGAACCCTGCAAAATAACGCGACGGAGTTGGAAGTGTCCAAACTAAATTGTACTGTTTCTTCTTTACTACCTTGTCCCAGTAATGAGTACAGGCATAGTATAAAACTAACCCGAGTAAGCCGCACCCCAGTCAGACTGGTGAAGCTCAGGTCTTTTTGCATATCAGCACATTAAAAGTCCTCGTCAATCCATATTTAAAAAAGATAGAATGGTAAAATCCCTATAGTTTGGTCATTATATCCCTATATTTGCCCTATATTTTGGCCATTTGGCCGGGGACATAGTTCAATGAGCAGGTCCTGGTTGATGGGTAACCTGCAGTTGTAGGTTTCCCAAGGAAATGTCACAAAATGTGACATCCTGGATAACGGTCACAAGCTTTCCATAGCAAGACTAAAAACAGTGGTTCATTTTTATCCCTCGGGCAAATTTTGCCCAAAGGGTATTGTAGTCAGCGCTGTCTGTCTGTCCGTCTGTATCTCAAGAAGGATTATAGCCAGGCATTGTAATTCATACCATGTATGTATTTGGTTAAGGGTCAGAAGCCTATTGAAAATGACTGACCTTGACATTTTATCAAGGTCAAATTCTGATATTTGCTATAATTTTTGAAGGACTAAAACTAGTCTTCAAATTCATATTACATATGCAACTGGTGATTGATTAGAAGCCTATCCCAGTAAAATGACATTGACGTATTTTTTTTAGGTCAAATACTATTTATCATGATATAACGTGAAGAAATATAGCTAGGCTTTCAAAACTGAAACTATGTATACATCTGGCCATGGTTCAGATGTGTGCTGAAGAGATATATTTATATAGAAGAGTATATTTAGAGCTAAGAATTTGCTCCTGCTCTACCATAAACTCAGCACAAAATGTTTCCCATCAGTTAAGGCCTTGGCAAATGCTGACCTGGCTCAAGATGAATTTCTAAGATGAGAGAGAGAGAATTAAGATTTAACATCACGTTTTCTAGGATGAGAGAAATCCAGTCCACCTAACTGCATCAGATTTTTGCAAACCTACATATGTTCTAAAAATGCATTTTATGCGATGCAGGATTGTTGAGTGAAGACAATAACTGCTAACCGAGGGGTATTGGAGCCCATTGGGCTATTTTCAAGGAGAGCGATCACCCTCCTCGTCCTGTAAACTACCACTCATCTCTGTTTGACTTTGAGGAGAGTAAAATACAGCTTCTCCCATGTTAACCTGTGTAGTGTATGAAATCACAGGTAATCACTTTGACTTATGGATCATGGTCCTGGAAATGTCCGAGGAGGGCACATCCCACCAGCTTTTCTCAAAGACAGCACTGTTACCATGGTTAAAGTCCAATACACACAGAGCAATTTTCTTGGGTAAAAAAAAAAATCATCCAATCACAAGCAATATCCCTAGTTTGCAGGAATGACACAGTGCAATAAAAGTTTAAATTAAAGCATAACATTAATGAGGGCCTTGGTAGAAGCAGGAATTATTTGCTGGTGCTGCAATCCATATTTCTCTTCCTTTATTTACATCATTCAATCAACTGATCCTTACTTCTAGGTATGCAGAAAAATAAATATGACCAGATCTTTTTACTGCACCCTAACTTTGCCCAGCCAGGATTTTGTTTGATCAGTAATGATTATCTCCCCCCCCCCCCTCCAAGAACGGTGTCACATGATGACTTCCAGGTCGCAATACCGACCCCGAAGGGATGCAGTTTGTCAGAGATGGTTCCATTCCCATCTCCTACTGACAACTACACCCCTCCAAGGGCCGATATCCCACCCCGGTGGGCTAGGTCGTTGGTGTGAGTGGGAGAATGGCCCATTCCAGTCCCCTGACCGCCGAGCTGCACAACGGAGTGGGGGCAGCCAAGAAGTCAACCATGCACTACTGACGGAGCGAAGATGTACTATCACTTGTAAAAGTTAAACACCGCTATCATGGCCAGTTCACATGTTTGCGAATTACTGGAATCTGGATTTGAACTTTTCTTCAAGTTCTCTCTTGTCTGGTTTCGGCACCTTGGCCACATTCCGAGGTAGTTCGGCTGGACGGTCAAATCCCCTCAACTGCACTTTATCCCGGTGGACCTCATAAATTCTCTTCATAATCGCTCCCATGTGGTCAGATTTGGCCTTCCCATACCGGTTTTTCAAGACATAGATCTTCCTTCTCTTGGAGTAAACAACAGAAGTAGCAGGCTTTCCGGACTTGTCTTTCTTCTGCTCCCTTCTAGTGTTGTTCCAGTCGATGGCAGCGAGCATCAGCCTCGCGGACATTGCTATCAAAGAGAATACAGAAATCATTCAAACTTTACATTGTACAAAAATGGAATCCAAACGATGCTTATGTACACTTTGAACATAAATATGATATACAGGGCACGAGTATGACGGACAGAAGGGAGAAGAAGGGTTGTCTGATTGATACACAGTTGCCTGGACTGTGGGATATTGGATGGGCGATGTCTACGTATAATTTTATTTCAATAAATCATGAAAATTAATAATATTTTTTATTTTTAACTCGATTTTTTTTTTTAAATATTTTTTTTAAGTGTATTTCTCTTTCATCTTTGGCTCAATTGAAGTCATTCCTTATAATGTCATGCTAGCTGAGTTACTACAGTTTTTAATTATCCACCATACCCTGTCCTCTGACACAGAATACAATTGGGAATAGAACCACTCAACATGGTCATTTAAAAACCTTCTCAGAAAAAAAAAACCCCTAAAGCCTACCTTTCCAAATGCCATTCGTTTATTACTTCCCAAGTGGACCAACCTTTGGAATATATACGCTTTGAATATCGAAACCTCCCTCGAGGAGAGAAATTCATTCTTCGTGCCAAAACATGGCTTTTCAAACTTCCGGCCAAAAACACTTCCGGTCGGAATTTTATAGAACCGGGCTATACAATATTATCAGCGACGATTGTTCGAAATTATCCCCTAAAGTCAGGGGCAGATAATCCAGTGGGCGGGGATAGGGGATAATTTTGACCAATCGTCGCCGATATTATTGTACAACCCGGTCCTTAAAATTCTGACGGAAGTGTTTTTGGCCAGAGAGCTGGCTAAGAGCTTGAAAAGCCGTGTTTTGGCGCGAAGAATGAATTTCTCTCCTAAAGGGGAGGTTCAGATATTCAAAGCGTATATATTCCGACGGTTGGTCCACTTGGGATGTAAAAAACGAATGGCATTTGGAAAGGTAGGCTTTCGTGTTTTTTGTTGAGAATGTTTTGAAATGACCGTGTTGAGCGGTTCTATTCCCAACTTGTCTTTTATTCTATGTTATAGAGGACAGGGTATGGTACATAATTGAAGACTGTAGTAACTCGGCTTGACATTATAGGGAATGTCTCTAATTGAGCCAAAGATGAAAGAGAAATACACTATAAAAAAATATATATATATATTTATTACTTTTCATAATTTATTGAACAAATTATATGTAGACATCGACCATTCAATATCCCACAGGCCAGGCAACTGTGGATTGATACTGTTTCAGTGAGCCAAGTAGAGCTGAATCAATATATCTAGAGAGAAGTCTGAATCCAGTCATTTGCTTAATCAGTTATGGCTTATAAGTTAGCCATATCCAAAAATAGTAAGATGGGACATCCCATGTTTAAACATGGCCTAGACAACATTTGGTGGTATGATATATGCAAAATGTTAGTTACCATCATAATGGAAGTGTTGTCTCTTTTGACAGTATTTCAACAACATACTGTGGAAAATTTCCAGCTCGCCTGTGTGGCAGAACTTTGTTAGGTGATTCATGGCATTGAGAAGCCTTGTATTTGTCACAATTTTCTTCAAAGCAACAAAAGCTGGAGACTTGGGTTTCAGCCATTTTGTTGCTTTTTTGTCAGCTGTTGAGAGAGTTGGATGTGCACACTTGTGGAACTTTTTGTTTCCGGACCATTTGTGGTTGTTGGTCACATGGTGCAACACCGAGAGCCATTTTTCTCTGAAATTAAAATGAGAACTTGTTTTTATTCGGTATCTCACACAATACACAAAAAACGTCCACTCAAAAGTTACATAATGATTATATTAGATGTACCAGTGACAAATATTATGTAAGCTAAATAACAAATGCTGATAAAAATCTATGTAAAGTCCTCATATTCTCGAGTTTCTATTGATTGTGGATGAACTACTTATATTGGCTGTAACTCACTACTTGACAAACCAGTCAACCTCAGCTGAGACAAAGCAACCTGTGACATATGTGTACAGTAGATTTTGTTCAGATCAACACCCCAGGGGGTGATCATGGGAATCTGCCATCTTTAGAAATTATTACATAACTCTAGCTGATTATAGATACCCTGAACACATAAGACAGCTTGATCTCTGAGGCTTAAGATACAGTTCTGGCTTAAAATGTATGCTAAACAGTGAAATGAGACTTTGGACATTTGTAGTTAAGATTAATTAGTTCTCTAACTACTGGAAGTGGTCACAAAGAGGTCCCACACTATCTGATTATTGTATATTCTAGACTGCTGGTTCAAAACCAGCAGACAACCATGACATAAGATGAAAGATACTTGTGTTTGTAAACCATATTTAGTATCCACAAAGTACACACTGTTCCTATTAATTTCTGAAGAATAATCTGCAACAATCTAATCCACTAGTTTAGGTGTGCTTGTCATGCAATACATTTCCACTACATTAAGTGATCAAGTGCTGTCAATTCAATGGCAGGGCAGAGACAAAAGTTGTCAAGTTTGGGAGTGCTTTAGAGAGTGGGGGAGGTGAACTCCCTCTCTCAGCATTGCCCCCCTCCTCCCCCTAAATATCTCTATACTGCATAAGTTCATGCTTTTTGCACCCTGGGATAAGATGCTCCCATGACTTCAAGTTGACAAAATTATTCAAAACTGTTAAAAACAAATGTAAATAAATGTAGTAAAGGTAGATTCAATGGTATTTTT
>JAVTVY010028442.1:0-102236 GCA_036873755.1 Hanleya hanleyi
CTATTGACGAGGGCCCTTCAGGAGGTAAAAGCATTTTGGAAAGGTATTGCGCCATTATTTCTAAGAACTCTGGCGTTGAATGTATGTGGATATTGAAAAACTCAAAATGTCTTACGGAAGAACTTGATGCTAAAGGTCACATACCGTACAGACATGTATCCACATGGGATTTCTCGACTCTCTATACTGCAATCCCTCATCAGGACCTTATTGACGTCTAAGTGTTCGAGAAAACTGATCGCAGATATATTAATGTCAGAAGCCATAAAGCATTCTTTAGCTCTACTACATACAAGAGATATCATTCATGGGATGTTTCTTTGTTTATAGAGTTGCTTGAATTTCTCATTAAAAATATCTATTTGAAATTTGGCAACACAATATATCAGCAGCATATAGGTATTCCAATGGGTACTAATTGTGCACCCCTGTTGGCTGACCTGTATCTTATGAATATGACTATATGCAGGCGCTTTCAAAAACCGATCCATTCAAAGCCCGTTCCTTCTCATTCACCAAACGCTATATAGACGATCTTCTCGCTGTGGATAATCGCTATATAAATGACGCAGTGAAGGATATATATCCACCTTCACTGGATTTGAAAGAAACTACAGATAGCCCTACAGACACATCATATTTAGATCTATATCTCTATAAAAATGAAGCGGGCATTCACTCTCGTCGACTTTATGACAAAAGAGATGATTACAATTTCGACATCGTAAACTATCCCTTTCTGGACAGTAATATTCCAGTGGGACCTGCATATGGCGTATACATATCTCGCTTAGTAGCATTTGCTAGATCCTGTGTTAAATGTGACGATTTTAATCAACGTCACAAAACATTGGTGCAAAAACTTAAAAAACAGGGCTATTCCACCAAGCGCCTACACTCAAAGTTTCTCAAATTTGGCGATACATATCGCATGCTGATAGCAAAATACGAACGTAGCGTGCAAGATCTATGGCGCTACGTTTCGTAACTTGTGTCTAATTCCGCTTAACCCGGGGCTAGGGGCCGTATGAACCCATGCACTTCAAGATCCTCATGGTACTCATATGAACAGTCACAATCAAAGCGTGCCTGAGATACATCATTCTTTAGATGATGACTTTACAACGAATATTATGGATTAAGAATACTGATCAGCGATACGGATTTGATATTTTTGGAACATCATGATGTCTTGCCAGCATCATTGAAAACTGTTGACCGCTTCTCTCTTGCAGGAAACAAGCCTATGTTTTTGTATACTATGATTGTCTTTTTGAATTTGGTGCTAATACTGTTATATGGAAAATGGAATAGGTCTTTGGATTATGGACGCGGATATTCTCTAATGGACGACGGCTGGATTATGAATGACGGACTAGACGCTTGTAATTTGATGAATTTATCCTAATTTTTTGCTTGAATTCTATTGTCAAATACATTTGACTTATGGGACCTACTCCTGTTTGTTTTGGATAACTATTACACTAAGTGTATTCATCCAGGCGGTTTAAAATCCAATTTAAAACTAAAAAAACTTGCTAAAACTTGTTCAGCTGAGAAATTTTCACACCTGTGCTGATCACTTCACGGCGAATGTCTGGGCGAAGTGCCACTGCGTTGAGTACACTTTCATATGTATATATTATAATTGGAAACAAAAATACGGATGTTTGCATGGTTTTGATCAGAAGTGAGTAGATTAATGTAAATGAGTAGGAATTCTAGATAATTAGCTTACCAAAATACTGCGGAAATGAGTTTTGGAAAGGAAATTTAACAGACAAAAACTACAGCAGCCAAGCCCATGCAAACTGCTGTTCTATTCTTACGAGAGACTATCAGTGTGGCCAGTTCCTGCCAGTCAATTAACAACAGAATACACACTCAGGCAGCTTTTAACGACTTACAGTAGAGAGTCGTGTGAAAGGTTAATCTCTTCCCATGCAGCTGGATATCGGACCACCTATAATGCAATCTGTTTAATTTTTTCCAGTGCCTAAGAAACTAAATTTTTAATCCCAATATTGACGCACTTCTAATTAGAATTTTGATTTCATTTTTTTCACCAAAATGTTAGACAAAATAGTGAATATTTGATATTAAAAAATAAATGACAAATTTTGATCCTTTAACCGGGTAGCTATCCTTGATGGCAATTAGAAACAAGTTACGAAACGTAATGCCATAGATCTTGCAGGTTACGCTCGTATTTTGGTATCAGCATGCGATATGTTAGTGAAGGCTTACAAGACAGCCAGTCCAGGGATCACGCGTTCACAATTAAATTGATGTCGTGTTTCATGAGGGAGATAGCAAGGTAATTCAATTGTATTATGAGCCCACCTTCCACGTAAACTTTATGGATGTACATTGCATCAATGGATACATGTACAAGAGGGACAAAACGTCACCAGGTTTCAGGAGTATTGGGTTACATTATGATCTCCACCTGCCATTTAATTTTTGTTGATGTAGATTGCATCATGGGATAGAAGAGGCGTAAAACATAATCAGGTTTCAGGTCTATTGAACACCTGCCATGTAGACGAATGGATGCACAAATCATGGCGTGATTGAAAGAGAGATAGATACGTCATCAGGTGTTAGGTCTATTGGTAATCATAAAGGATTAACTTTTTTCTCTTAGAACTACTTCATGGTGAATGACCCAAACTTGACATCTAGTATGCCTTAAGATAGCCTAGATTCCTTTCTAAGTCGTTGCAGCTTCGCTGTGTTGAGCTTCCAATGCCCATGCATAGGTGGAGCCTAGAAGCTGAACTCTGAACTCTGAACTCCCAGAATATACAAATATATACACAAATCTTATCGCTCTTCTGGGTGCGCACTGTTGATTTGGAGCGATATGCAAGAGGTGGGGAAAATTGACATCTGGTGACTAAAAAGCAAACATATGATTCTACAAGAAAGCATCCCTCGGCACCTGACATTCAGTTCCGATTATCGGATACGGTGGATTCCCGAATGCCTTCAAGGGTCATGAAGAGCTTTGGAAATCTATCTTACTAAAATCCTGTTATTCATGTTACTGGCCACTCTTTTCCACATCCCAAGTTCCCTTTCAATACTGTTCAGTGTTTTGTCATTCCAAATCGTTCGATTTCCAGCGATGTTCAAGCTTTTGCCATAAACTGATTTTCAGCAGCAATATTTGATGGGATAATAAGAGCCTTGATTACTGATACACATGCTTGAATGTTTCATTTGTAGAAGAAAGAAGAAGACCTCGAAGTGCGTAAACCTTTCCAGTTCAGAATATCCTTCACTAACCCGCTGAAAATACCGTTGACCGGATGTAAAATGGAACTGTCCGGACAAGCTCTGATGGGAAGGGTGATATCCGTCACCCCAAAACAACAGTGAGTTCAACCTTTATTCTCTGTGTTAACATACATATATACAACAAGAAAAACTTTTTGATGCAGATGCATCAATGCCGGCGGAAACGTTTGTAGCTTATAATCTGCGTATTACAAGCCGATTACGTGTGCAACTGGTGAATACAGGTCACGATGCACCATTATGGTTTTAAAAAAACATCGATTTGTTTGTTTTCATTAAAGGTTTGACTAATGTAGTTCGCGCAAGGACCCATCTGGAAAGTGTGGGGTTAGCCGGAAGTTAAGTGCTTGCTGGCAAAATGTGCACATGAACCTCATGTCGAACTAGGTAATGTAAGTAATGTTCTCTGGTTGACGTATTAAGTTACTTCACATAGCCTGATGTAAGAGTTCGCGCTGTGGCATTATATGGGGCCGATCATCAAACCATTATTTCTTTATTGATGTGTGTCATTGAAAATTAGATAGACTTTCTCTACACATCAATCCGATCCGCGTGTTTTACTGTTTCGAGTTTTTAGTAACTCGCAGTTCAATCTCAAACATTTTGCTGCAGACATACAGGTGAATAACTTGATCATGTATGGTCATCGATTTGGTCTCTCAGCCCTAATAAAATAGTACTAAAGGACATTTATTCGATGAATTCATTATAACAGAATTAATATTAATTTGTTAACCACGAACGGGTGATACAATCCTGTCGTTTTACGATATGAAACTAGTTGTATCACTCCATGGCATGTCTGTGAAGTATGGCTCGAGAAAACACATGTTACTCGTCCAGTATCAAGATGGCCGCTCCCATGTTTACTGAATTCAGATATCCGGCGGCGCTGCGCCGCCGTAAATGATTTTACGAAGAGATACACTGGGAAAAGTTTTGTCAATGTCATCGAACAATTTGTATATATGCTGGATACGTATTCACGCGAAATCGGAAACAATAGAAAAGGATTGGAAACGATGTCGGTTCTTGTGAATAAATGAATATCCTATCAACGCTTCGGAATAGTATATGTCTCTATAGGTTCTAGAGTCCTGCATTAATGCATGTGTCCACCAATCATGATAAGATTTCCGTTACGGTTGAAGACATTCTTATCAAAATTAAATCCTATCTGCTCTCCCATTTGGATATGTCGCTTGTAGGATCTAACCGGCTTGCAGTAACTGGGGCATCAACCAATCCTGAGAACTCTCCATACTGGTTTGAAAGGGACTTTAATGGTAGAGACTTTTTGGTTGGCTCAGCCGAATGAGACGCCACGCCGGTGGGATGTCTTTTGTTGTTGCCTGGTCCCGACATTGAGGCCATATAATGCGGGATAGATATAGGGACTGGTCTAAACTGAGACGGTGACCCTATCTCTCCTCCCTGAATGCAAGTGGGTTCAAATGCAAATTCAAATGCGACCGCGATGTCATAAGGTTCTGAAATATTCATAACATGGGCGCTCAAACACGAAATTCAAATGACGTACGTGAGATCCTTCATCGCGGAAAATACGATTGGTGAGCATTGATAGGATATTAATTTATTAAGTTTGGGTTGAAGAAGACTTGGGGACAGGCGCTTGTTCGTTGGCTTAGCTGGATACATATACACCACAAACTACAGATCTGAAACTTTGAGGGAAATTGAGAGGTGATACTCCTTTTCCCCGCCGACAACAAGTGAAGTGAGCAGACATAGTGACCACCATAGAGCTAATATTCATGAGATTGAGACACTGACCGCCAAATTCATATTGGGACACTGACCGCCAAATTCATATTGGGACACTGACCGCCAAATTCATATTGGGACACTGACCGCCAAATTCATATTGGGACGCTGGACGCCAAATTCATATTGGGACGCTGGACGCCAAATTCATATTGGGACGCTGGACGCCAAATTCATATTGGGACGCTGGACGCCAAATTCAAATTGGGACGCTGGACGCCAAATTCAAATTGGGACACTGGACGCCAAATTCATATTGGGACGCTGGACGCCAAATTCAAATTGGGACACTGGACGCCAAATTCAGATTGGGACACTGGACACCAAATTCAGAGAATATTAATATATTAAGATTGAGTATTTATTAGCAAATGTCAACAGAAGTAGATATCAAAATAATTAGGAATAAACCATTTGTCTCCTATGCTCAACCGCTGTCTCAGCATCTGTGAGCTCATTATAGGATATAGAAATATTATTAACAACTTGTCACGGTCTAAACTTTGCTTGTCGTTTTCCAGGACTGTTGCACCCGGAGAAGAATTCCTGGAGGTACTGACCTTAGTGTCCAGAAAGGCCGGTATTAAGGAGCTCGTGGTCACCCTGGATACCAATGAACTTCCAGATATCTACGGCTATAAGACCATCTTCATCTTCTATGCACCATAATTCTCAGTGTCCGGGAACACGTACAGGCGCTACCCACAGTTGCCTAGCTTGTGAGATATTTGATGGTACATTCCTACGTATATTTTCATTAAATTATGGAAATTAATAAATATAATTGAAAAAAAATTAAAACGATGTCCTAAAAAACATTCTCTCCTCTTTGTGTCAAATAATTTCATTCCTGTGATGTCAACCCGAGTTACTATTGATTTTATTGTTAAACCATACCCTGACCGCTATATGACATTGTACTCTTTTTCTATGTCAATGAGATCGGAGTATGGTAGAAAATTATAATGGGAATGACTTCAGAGATGAGAGATATTTTTCTTAGGAAACATTATATAAAAATCGATTTGGAAAAAAGAACTTAATAATTAATCATTTTCATAATTTATTGAAAATATACGTAGGCATCTGTTATCAAATATCCCACAAGCCAGGCAAATTAGGTGTTATCTACTAGCATCGGCAAATCAGTTTGAATGGAATGTGAAAATATATTCATACGTTATTCTTACTTAATTTGATAAATACTGCATATACTTGCACTGGTCGCTGGTCTGGTCAAACTTTTACCGGACTAGAACGGGACAATGTACCCCAATTTGTGTTCTCCAAACTATATATCCCAGTTTTTCACGGAAAATAAACGTTTTTCGTTATTCATAAAAAAATAAGTTATTCATAGAAATTATAATTATTATGCATAGAAATAACACGTGTTATCCATAAAAAAATTTTTTTGCAATATTAACACTGTATAGCTACTAGTTTTCCGTGAATATGTTCACATTGTCAAAGAAACTTTGATCGTATGCCCTCTGCGTCAACCTAAGAAATAAAAATGTTTGCAAGGAAAGTGTTCTTGCAGGGATTTAGTCAAAAGAGTTTGGCCAGCGCGGAAGGAGAAACTGCATGCCAGTGACATCCAAGTAAAATTTCATATCGGATTGTTTGTACGTTTCCTCCTTATTGGAAATACCTTACCATATCTTGTACATGGTCATATATGGTTCCTACATTTTGTCTCACGGAATTGAACACTATTATAAGTTCATGGGCGTATACTGATCGACGATTGAACTATGTCTCAACAATATACTGACATATTAACACATGTTTGCACATATTTTCGGGGATATTCAATTTGGAAATCGTCAGGTTGCAACAATTTGGATTTCTAAACTTTTGATTCTTCATTATTTTTTCATATACTGAGGACTATAAAGGACCTTTTGTGAAGTTCTCTTACTCTTTCATGCATTTAATGTGTTTTAATGTACTTTTAATGAATGTGAGGTAACGCGAGAACGTTGTAATTGCAGTTGTAGGCCGGATTTTCTTTGACAATTTTTTTTATTCCAGTGAAATGAACAAAGTCGTTTGTGTCTGAGGAGTACTTACGTTTATATGGGAGAAACTCCTTTAGTAGTTACGTTCATGAAGCAAAACATTAATTTATATGATTCTGTACAAAATGCTGTGTTTCGTATAGACAAAATATCTAACTTTTATTTTGTAAACACTAAGGATAAAAGGTGACGTAAAGCATGATTGTTTTGGGCTTTTTCGTATACATTTTCGCATGGAGTTCAGTACGACATCTTGAACCAAAATGATATTGCTATGCAATGTCACTGCATGATGTGGTGACTTTGAAGATCATTAGATTGGTTCTGTTTCAATGTGTCATATTTTAGACCTATTTAAAAATCCAAGATAAAATGTATACGAAAATCGAAGATAAAATGTATACGAAAAAGCCAAAAACACACGAAATCCCAATTTCAAATGTCAGCCGACACTATTTTACGCCACCGTTGGCTTTGTGCGTTAACAATATGAAAATTGAGTATTTTTATTTTATTATTATTATTACTTTTTTTTTTTTTTTGGTACGAATTCAGAAAGATAATTTTTGGCTTTTCTGTGAAAAGAGCTAGACAATGTCATTTTAATGAAAAAATATATATACCCGTTGATGATCAGCCTAACGCCGGTCAAATCAGTGGAATCACGAGAAGTGGAAAAGTCGTTTTGTACGTTTTATCGAGGATTACAATAAAAAGATTGACCCAATCTGGTTGAAACCAGACCAATCTGGTTGAAACCAGATCTATAAAAAACGCTTTCCATCTCACTTGTCACTCATGTGGATCTGGGAACAACACTCCTCTTTTCGTGTTCTGAGTGGTGAGCTTTTCCTCAATTGTGGCTGGACTGGTTACCTACCCTGTATGTCCATGCAGTTCGTACAGGGGAGATAACCAGTCTAGTATGTTTGAAACGTCAAGCTCGGACCACAGATGCGTCGGGGGAGACAGGTTGTCCTCGTTATATTATGCACGGAAAAATGTCTCTTGTAAATGATTGATATATCTAAATTCTATTTAGGTAAATCCAATATCATCCTCGTTTCTTGAAAATAAAATACTGATCAGATGAACGGATTAATTTTACTTTCTATATCGTACACCTTTCGCCCCATCGCCGCAACATGAGACGGGCCAGACAGGCCGGTTCCATGGTATGCACATGACCCTGATCTGCATTTCACGTTCCACTTAACACTACGAGCAGAAGTTTCTACGTATGATCGGGCCATGCGTTCGGATGGTGCTGATCTGACGATAGTTTGGTGTTTGTGAACACGCAAACCCTAGTCTTAGTCTCAGATCTAAAATCAGCGACCTTAGGTCTGGTTTTAAATAGATTGAAAATTGACCAAAACCGTTGTTTCAATGGATAATGATGGACCAAACACAGTTATAGTCGATCTGTTGACTTACAGAGAGAAATTGGTGCGATCTATTTCACCGCCCTGTTATAGTTGAGAATCAGGAGACTCAATGATTTGAAAGTCTTGTACTCTTTTATGAGGCGCCGTTTGTGACAATATTGTCAACGACAAATATATAGAGTTGAAACCAAAATATAAAGTCGCCGTTTGTGACAATATTGTCAACGACAAATATATAGAGGTGAAATCAAAATATAAAGTCGCCGTTTGTGACAATATTGTCAAACACAAATATATTGTTAAAACCTTTGTAAATATATATAAAACGATATAAATAGGGCCTATATATAAAGTTTTGTTTTTTTTAATTTTTATAAATATTTTTTGAACATAAATAACGATAGGAAGTTAAGACGTTAAATTTAACGTAAATATAAAGTACACGAACTTGTAAAGTGTACATGTAAACCGGATATGCCCAAAGGAAGCTGCGCAATCGATGTGCGCGCGAGTAATACTGGCTAATCAAAACTGCAACTGGGTTCTGAAGCGAAACTATGACAGCGGTGAAAGCCACTCGCATGTCACAGATGTGTCGAATCAAACAATAAGATCACGTACCTGAACATATATCAGTTCACTGCCATAGTGATTTAGTAAAGGCCTATTCCAATTTTCAACAATTACTGTTATCATTTACAATCGTACTTCAGAGTTATCACATCAATTAGATATAAATACATCTACTTATAAATCACCATAAGGTATCCTAGCCTGCAGCCAATATCACGGCCTGCCCCTTTGATGTTCAATCTGCGATTCCGTCGGCCAAGTCGCTGGTTGCTATTTGCTGCATAGAAACATCAACAGAAGTTGAAATAAAACATGCGCAGTAGTTCTACGTGAAAATAACGATGTATTAATTATGCGCAACACAAATATTAGGCAATTTGAAATCATACTGAATATGAGCATATTTCATTGACTAGAATATGACCATTCATAGCCTAGTTATAGGATTTGGAATTATATTGTCGTTTTGTATATTTTATCGTTTTTCGATAATTTCCGCATTTCCAAACAAGACAAAAATTAGCAGGGAATTTGGTATAAGTACAGCGAATGGGAAACTAATGGCTCATGAGGAACACTACATTGGCCTTTTTTCACTTTTGCGCTGCCTCGAAGCTGTTACTAGTAACTGAGGAATCAGTCGAAGCCGTTTTACCCCTGCGTGCTAATCGCTAATTGATCTTCAATACGTGTGTATTGAAGAGCACTTCTGGCCCGATGGGTTCTTGATGGGCATCGGTGTTAACACTATTATATACGGTGACGAGTGAGTGAATAGGGTTTAACGTCGCTTTCAACATTTTTTGTAACAGAGCAGATCTAATGTTGACATTTTATACTGCTGTCCCACCGAAATATCATGCCGTAGGCAGACATGACACCCCACTCAGTCACGTTATACTGACACCGAGCGAACCAGTCCTTGTTCTATCCTCTCAATACTGAGCGTGAGCGAGGAAGCAACAAGTTCCATTTTTCAAGTCTTTGGTATGACCCGGCCAGGGATTGAACCCAGTAATTACCGCTTACGAATATCAACAGTTCATTTTATTCAAATTACGTTATACTAACTTAAAACCTAAAAAGTTTGAGATCAAGTAAGCGTATCATGCTATAATAAATGATCTCGTTAATGAAAACGAGGAACGGTGAACGCAACAGTACAATCCACACTGGTGGTTCCCAGAGTAGGTGCCATTGTTCTTTCATAATTTGAGAACGGTACGTTTGATGATACAAGCATTGTGCAACCGGTTCCTCATGAGCCATTAGTTTCCACATTCGCTGTACTTATACCAAATTCCCTGCTAATTTTTGTCTTGTTTGGAAATGCGGAAATTATCGAAAAACGATAAATGATACAAAACGACAATATAATTCCAAATCCTATAACTAGGCTATGAATGGTCATATTCTAGTCAATGAAATATGCTCATATTCAGTATGATTTCAAATTGCCTAATATTTGTGTTGCGCATAATTAATACATCGTTATTTTCACGTAGAACTACTGCGCATGTTTTATTTCAACTTCTGTTGATGTTTCTATGCAGCAAATAGCAACCAGCGACTTGGCCGACGGAATCGCAGATTGAACATCAAAGGGGCAGGCCGTGATATTGGCTGCAGGCTAGGATACCTTATGGTGATTTATAAGTAGATGTATTTATATCTAATTGATGTGATAACTCTGAAGTACGATTGTAAATGATAACAGTAATTGTTGAAAATTGGAATAGGCCTTTACTAAATCACTATGGCAGTGAACTGATATATGTTCAGGTACGTGATCTTATTGTTTGATTCGACACATCTGTGACATGCGAGTGGCTTTCACCGCTGTCATAGTTTCGCTTCAGAACCCAGTTGCAGTTTTGATTAACCAGTATTACTCGCGCGCACATCGATTGCGCAGCTTCCTTTGGGCATATCCGGTTTACATGTACACTTTACAAGTTCGTGTACTTTATATTTACGTTAAATTTAACGTCTTAACTTCCTATCGTTATTTATGTTCAAAAAATATTTATAAAAATTTAAAAAAAAATAACTTTATATATAGGCCCTATTTATATCGTTTTATATATATTTACAAAGGTTTTAACTATATATTTGTGTTTGACAATATTGTCACAAACGGCGACTTTATATTTTGGTTTTACCTCTATATATTTGTCGTTGACAATATTGTCACAAACGGCGACTTTATATTTTGGTTTTAACTCTATATATTTGTCGTTGACAATATTGTCACAAACGGCGCCTCATACTCTTTGCCAAACAAACAAATTATTTTATAGATAAATTTTTATTTCTGGTACCGCTACTTCAACCAGACCTGATTGGGGGCTTACCCTTACCAAAGCGTGCTACATCTTTTCAACTGGGAAATGCACATCTGCATTGTGTTTCGCGGGCTATGGGAGCAGTTCATTAATAAACAAAATACATCTTCGTTTCATTGCAAACGTTCAACATTTCACACAGGAGTTATTTTCAGTTAATTTCATCAAATCTGGTTTAAACTGTATATTTACTCCTATCACACAATCGCCGCACCTTAGATCCGACATTCATGTGCCAGTCCACGTCCATAAAGAATTTCCGAGTCCATAATCGTAAAACCTTGTTCACAAGACACCAATATTCTATAAGGGAGAAGTGGTCTAGTATTTCTTCGTCGAAATGCAATTCTTAGTCATTTTCCACAGGAAAATAAAAAAAATGGATTGCCCTTAACTTCAACCACTATATACAAAGGCAATCCGCTACCAACCATTACCGGTCAGTAACTGGTTGGTGGAGAGCTGCTTAGTACTGGTAGAAAAGGTGTTCTTTTTTCACCTGATCAGTACCAACCATTGGTCGCCAACCAGTTATCACACATTTCATTTATGATATAGCCTATTGCTTACCAATCGGTAACTGACCGCCTTCAAGTCAGAACTGCACGGTAGTGATTACCAATGGACCTGAACCCTGATGGAGTATTATACCTCTTTCAATCACGTGATAAATTGTGCATTCATTCATCTGCATGGCAGGTGATCACTTATCCAGCAATCTAGCATCGCTTATATGCACGAATCTAATTAAATTGTCAACACACAGTACATATGCATTCTTTATCTATGAATACTACATATCAAGTGCAAACATCCTTGGGGTTATCTCCACGATACTCTCCTTCGCGAGGTGTCAGGCAAGGGTGCAATTTATCACCAACTCTCTTCGATATTTTCATTGATGATATAGAGAACCGTTTTCAACCAAATTCCCAGTCACCATTTCTAAACAATATATCTCGGGTCTCATTTGCCCTTTGCAGATGATGTAGTATTTTTTTCTGAACCCCAGGTTGGATTGCAAAGGTCCCTCGAAGCTGTGAATGATTTCTCCATATCCAATAGTTTACCAGTAAACGTAGAGAAATCCAAAGTTATAATTTTCAGTGAAACAATTAACAAACGCTTGCATGCCGTACGTTTTATTCTTGGAATGCAAATGATTGAAATTGCTCGCAGTTACAAATATTTAGGCATAATTATTAATGGTAGATAGATTGCAGTTTGGCATCTCGTCGAATCAAACCATTCTGGTGGAGTGTTAATAGAGGGGGCGGAATCAAATCTAAGAAATCATTTCCTAATTTTGTTCACGCCCAGCGTGTAAAATAAACCCTCAAGTAAACTCGAAACCTTCTTGCATCTAAAACAAGTCTATACCATTGAACCGTATTTAATTCATAGAATGAACTGGAAACACAGAAAAGACTTTTGTCGACTCCGAATAAGTAATCCCAACCTTAACATTGAGACCGGACGACACTGTAAACCCACCACTGGACCAACGTCTGTGTCTGTTCTGTTCGGACCATGGTGTAGAGAATGAAGCACATTTTTTACTACGCTGATCCCTTTATACTTCTAGACCTCAGTAATGTGCATCAGTTTGGGTCACTGTCATCTAATGATAAATTCAACGTTATAATGTGAAATGACTTTCCACATCTGTGCATCACAATCTGTTCTAAAAGTCCATGGGCCAAGACCCCAAATTTCACCGAGCGGTACCACTCGAGGTGGCAAATTCTAGTAATGTTTTTCGAAGAGGTACATGTATGTAGATGTTGTCCATATGTGATAACCGTTGCAGATCGGTAGCTTAACAGTAGCAAAACACACTCTCTTAACCCCACCCCTGATCGTTTTCCGAACTCAAACAATGTGAGCAGGGGAATGGTTCCTCGGATATATTAGTTATTTCTGTCGCTGGAGAGCTGAAAATTCACATACTTTGGGGGCAGGGCCTGGTCCATTGGCACAAGTTACCATACCTTAATATTATCATTGTATGATGTCATAGTGACGTAGTAACATGTGGCAGCATTTATTGTCAAAATTCTGTTTGGTTTTTCAATTGTTTTTCCAATTCTGCTGGCATCATGTGACGTATCAACTTTGGTAAATGTTCTTTGAAGAGGTATTTGTATGTAGGTATTCTCCATATGTGTTAACACATGCAGATCAGTAGCGTAGTGGTAGTTATGGTACACTTTCTGAACCCTCCCCCCATTACATTCTGAACCCAAATTAGGGGGGTGCGATATGATTTCTTGGATATTTTAATTATTCCGATTGCTGGAGAGCTATAACTTCTCACCCCTGCATATGAGGTATTCGCCTACCGAAACGAGTTAACGGAATTCGTTTTATGGCGTCAAAGTGACGTCATAACATGAGCAATAATGTATTTTTAAATTATTCGTTACTTTCAATATGTTTTTTTCCAATTTTGCTGGTAAATCTTGAGGTGACAGAGTCGGTTAATATTTTGTAAGGGTATTTGCATGCAAATGCTATCCATGTGTGACAGCCGTTGTATATCGGTAGTTAGGTAGGGTATGGTCCTTCCGATATTTCTATTATATGGTTGAATAGCTGAAAAGTACCAACCTGTACCTCCATACCCTTTTTTTATTGAACCATGTATTGAAATCTTCATCTGATGCTGTGATGACGTCACCGTGACTGAATAATAATAATGATGATAATGTAGGGGTTATTTTATTTTCTCATTTTTACTTGGACCAAATGAAGTGGTAATTCCTATTATGTTTCTTTGAAGAGCGTAAGCGGCCAAACAGTGACCGTACGGAAGACGTAGAGAAATACAATTAAGGAAATATTCCGAGATATTGCGATATTTCCATTGACTCTCATCTTGACTACCAATCGTCCTTCCTATCCGTATTTTCCCACCAAATTTTGTTCTTCTATCATTATTGGTATGAATCTGACGAAATGGAATTTTCCGCTTAATCTACCATATTCGGCGACCAGACTTTAGATGTCTGCCATTTTGTTATAATTTCAATTAACCTTGATAAGTACAAATATCTTCTCAATTTACAAATGCTACAACTTATTGTCACCCTTTATGAAGAGCTAATGTTGGCCATCTTAGAATTTGAATCGTTTTTAAGACGTTACCCTTTCTTGCCATCTTGGCCACCAATTATTTGCTAAATCCAGGTTGGTCAACGTGGTATCCCAGTCATTTTTATTCAGTCATGCAAACGTGATGAACGGATTATCCAATCGGTAGTGCCGGCTGCAAATTTGTTTGATAGCTAGAGATGGTCATATATCATATAAATATCTGTATTTGAAATGCGATGTTTGCTTCTTAAAATGCATAGACATTGCCCTTTTAGAGATTTTCAGAAGATAGTGATGCCACTATTGCGTTTGGACGTTATCCCGTGAAAGTTGCTGCCTGCTGGGAGCTGCATAAATGCATGCCCAATGACCACTTTCAGAGATTGCAAAAACTAGAAATGCAGAAAGTCCAATACCATTAATAACGTGTTAGAGTATTCACACCGTCTCAAAAAACACATGATAGACCTAATGAGGAATCCGATAGTGGCAAGATATCCAGGAAATCAACAAGGTGACTCCTTGATGATTCCAGCCCCGCTACCCGTCCATTCTCTCCCCGATCTCTTCTACTGTCGGGAGCCCTGGCAAACGGATTTGCCGAACGTAAATAATTCATTGATGACGTCGCCTACTCTGTCAGCCAATCAAGTGATTCGCTTTGCTTTGATCAAAGGTCACAGGGGTCCGACACTGGGGACAGAATGCCAATGTACGTCAATCGGGATCTCAGCCAAACAGAAGCGCCACAAGACCACTCCATAATTAGTTGTTTAAATGAATGTCAACTCGTCTCATGCGTGTTAAAGTATACCATGGTTTTCGCGATGATTAGTCGCACCTGGATGTATAACTTTTGTCCGAATGAAAACAAATATGTTAAGGGAACCATGCATACGTGTTAACGTCATCATAGGCTTCGTCATCGATCGGATTGAAGCCAATACTCGATATTGGAATGCTGCATACCTGAAACAGGACTAACAGGCTGTGACCATACTCGACTGGGATGGTTACTGAAAGGGAGTATCATATATCCTGCTAACATCTCTAGTGGAACATGAAAAATGCCAGCGTTGATACAGTGAGTATGCCTACGTCATCAGCTGCCGAAACAGATAGTTCAATAACAATGTTCAGAAATTATTTCACTTTCACTCAAACTAACTGCCCATATGCCATTATGATGAAATGATTTGCCTTCAAATTGGGCAAACGGATGACCAGGCAGTTTCGAAATATTGTTGAATGGAGCTAAATCCTTTGAAATCGACAGGTTTAGCACTTCAGATAACCATACACCATTATATAAATGATGAATGGTCGCTGCATCAGTAAAACTCCATGATCATCACATCAACCTGCCCTAATTACACATTTTCCTGCAAACAGTCATGACCTGTTCTAGAGATTTGTGATGGTGATACAATCATGTATGAATCTTATGGAATTTCTGCATCAATAATCGAAAGCCCTTATTCACAAGACACCAATAACGCAAACTTCTACACAGGCTTGGCAAGGCAGTATTTTATGCAACGAAAATTGACAACCGTTTCGAATGATGCTGAAATTAAAGACATCATGATGTTCGTTTCTTATCATCAAATCTGGTTGAACGTTCATATTGGCTCGTATTGGTATACTAAAATCCCCATACAGCCTCATCATTACTGTTGACAATTATCTATTCCGGATTGGTTCAGTAGTTTGATACCGGTATCTATTTTACATCACATAACATGCAATTATCGTTAGAAACGATTTCCTCCTGACAAAACCAATGAGACACATTTCACTGAATTGAACAGAATAGTTTCCAGATTTGAATTATTTGTGGCTTTGGTGGTTAAATCTTATACAGTTCCTTTGTCACTTCCATCCACTGGCTGTACCTTAATTAATACCACACCGAAATGCGGTGGTAAATAAATTTGAGATTATCTACGTGGCCCGATCATCGCCTGTACTTTCAATCGCCCACGTTGATGTTAGCACTCTACTCCTGCCACATGCTCGATATTCTACTCCTGCCAACAAGATTCTGGTTCCGTTCTTAACACACATTCAAGTTCTCAAGCTAGGGTGAGGTATTACCAAGTTCCTTGGGACTCAACAGTAGTATATACACACTACATCGCATGAAGTTGAGAGGGAAATATGGTGTGATGGTTGACCTTGCACCTTGGAGTTAACCTTGAACCTGGACGTTGAATAGGGGTCACTGAGTGCATGGGATCACTTAGATTGGATTCAGGGAAGACTTGATGACATCATTAACAGTAGAGAAAGCGCAGTTCGGCTTGGAATGGGGGTTATGGGACCCGAGGTGTAAAATGGTAGTAAAGGAGCCTTACTTACCCTATTGGAACTCATTTGGTGTGGAATAAGACTGGGGTGCCGCCGACGTAACCGATTATGGGCATGGCGCTCGTTTTTAGTGGAGTAGTAGAGAAAAGGAATGTTCGGGTGCGCATGAGCGTGATTGGGTAATATATGGGTCATTCATGGTCCAAATCTAGATTGCATGGTGTTGTATCGAAACACCCGTGGTGTAGAATAAGACTAGAGTGCTCTCCACGTTGACCCATTGGGGGCATGGTGCACGTGCGCACGCGGAGAGTAGTAGAGAAAGGGCATATTCGGCGTCATCGGTAGTAGAAAGGCGTCGTTTGAGTTGAATGAATGGTTTAGTAAATGCGCATGGGTTGTGAGTGAAGAGGGCCTATGCGGGCCAAGCTGAGTCCGAATCTAGCGTGCAGGGTGTTGTATTAAAGTCCACGCGGTGTAGAGTAAGATTGGGATAGTGACGTTAACCTGTGGAAGTAGTAGAAAGAGTTCAGATGCGCACTGAGGAATATGAGCCTTGGGAGCAGATACGGTCGGATGTGCACTCGGGACGAGGCGCCTATGTACACCCCTAGGTTGATACACGATTGTAGAGACATATAAGAGTTCAGAGCCTATATGGGCGACTAGTGTCATGTGGTGGTGAAAATGCTCTCGCTAGACCAACAAAGTCCAGTGATACGCGTAGGCCCACTAGGAGAGAAGTAGAGAAAGGGAATTTGCGTATGAGCATGGGAGGTGTTGGGAAAGATACAGGATCCAAATTGATCGTGCTTGATCGCTCTCTTTGTGTGGAGTAATCCAGGGTAGTGACGTTGAACTCGAATGTCATTGCGCATGCGCACATGGTTTTGATCCAAATGTATCGTATTGAATGTATCGCAATCTACAGTACGAAGGAGATAGTGTCCTAGCCGTCGTATGTCCGGTGATACGAGCATGCACACTGGCTAGGGAAATCTTTTGGAGAGAAGTAGCGATTTCCCGATAAAGCCCTTTTGTATATCCGTTGTGTCCAGCCTTGGATATGGGTTGTACTTCAAAGATCGTATAAGTATGCAACCAGAGGGATTAATATGGATTAATTTTAGGTGATAGACGCCGTCGTAAAGCGCCAACGCTCTCAACATCAGTCAACAGAGTAACGCCCTAACCCCGGTTGGGCGTAAGATCAACTACATACACAGGCATATACACACTCATTCACACAGCCACTTTTGCTTAGTCCTCATGTCTCAACGCCTTGACGAAATCATATGAGAGAAAATCAACAAATTATCTTAGAAAAATGGAATTGCATGCAAAATTGTGTTATTTGATGCTGATACAAAGTCTGGCGTTGTATGTAAGGAACAATATCAGTTCGAAAAAAGAAGTGCTAGCTTTTTTTCCATTTGGCGATGATTAAGAGGGGGACTCTCAATTTATTTGGTGGCGAGAGTGACTTCCCCTTGATCGAGTAGGCTAATTCCATACATAGGCCAAGGACATTCGTCAGGCGTTAGGTCACCCCGGAGTGAAAAACACCATGCTCCCGGTGTAAATATTTAATAAATTTTTGCGGCCAGTATATCCAGAAATTGGAGTGTTGGATTGTTTTTGTTAATTAATTGTTGAGTTCGCGTATTCCACAATTTATTATCTCCAGTGTTACATCATATTCATGCTGGGGGAGCCGTGCTTGACGTTTATTATTGTATAGGATGCATTCCACGCTGGATTTTGTGCTGCTGAAAACAGGCATGGGTTTCGTTCTTCCGCAAAAATAGTTGTAAAATCTTCAAGAACAAACACGTATAAGTATATATTTGCTACATGGGCATACTCGTGCCCTTATTGGGGGAGGCAAACGAGCTACGGAAATTGAACAGGAAAGACGTGCAAACCCCCTTAAACCTCCCTCAACTTTTCTGGAAAAATGACTTTCGAAGTGTACATGTTACAGTGTTCCCCGTTGAACGCGCATTTTGAAATGATGTGAAAACGGGCCGATCTACTTGTTTTCGTAAACTTTTATCGCCATACGAGAGTCAGCATTTTTGCGTCCCAAAAAGTGCGGATTTTGGCCTGCCAAATATTCACTCTCGGACACGGTTGACTCTGTAGTAGCACGTAAGCGCGATCAGCCAGCAATTCTCATATGCCCGTTTGGGGGAATCGTAAGGCACAACATGATGGTACTATAGATATCAGTTAATAAAAAGGGAAGAAGAATGATTATGCTGTCAAAAATGGGCAACCTTCCTTATTGTGGAGAGGGGCCACTAGTGCAACTTCATTGTCTTTGTGTGCTATCATCATCATCATCATGGCCCCTGTTATCGAATGAGCAGTCCCCATGTGAGAAGCCGCAATTGTTTGGCATGTTCGGTCATGTTCCGTGTGCAGCAGCCGTCCGCTCTGGTCGACCCTAAAAGCGCCAGTCCAGGATATTGTAACGGCGACATAGCCTGGAACACCTGTTTCCGCATTTTGACCATATTTCTCAGGCCTCGATGTGTGATATACCCCATCTCCTCTTACAAGTGATGCTCTGTTTTAATGATGACCCAATGCGTAGTCTTCATTTCTAACGAGAACAAGCTATGTTGTTCCCAAAGGGCCATGACTGTTTTAATTATGTGGGAACGCATGTGGGAATGGCTGTAACTTATCCTAGCTGGCGTTCTCGATCGCCACAGCGTGGGTATTGATAGCCGTAGTCACATCACAACGAGTGCGTTCCTCTTCTTCCTTGCTGTCTACATCTCCCTGACTATCAGCGAACGAGTCAAGGGTAACAGTGAGTAGACTACCGTACCAGTATCAGCAGTCTGTGCATCATTAGCTGAATCGTATTCATACCAATGCAAAGCCGTCTGGTGCTTCACCAAATCGTAGCGTTTGGTAAACATTTGCCCACACACAAAGTGATTCTTTCGGATTGACGGTGGATCAATTGACTGCAGATTCTGAAGGCTCTAACACCTGGTGTCTCATGCAGCGAATGTTCATGGCGGTGTAAACTGTCCACACCATTTGTCCTCCGACATATCGTACAGGTATACTGAGCAACAGCGTCGTTGACGGTAGACTCCTGGCACTGTAAGTCGCGCAGATCTGTAAATTGTGTCGAGATGGTGGAACAGGGCAACATCCGGTCATAGTGGTTGACAATATCTCTTGAAACCGGCCAGAATCCCGCATTTATAGCATGCTAGCTGGTGACCTATTTTTAGTATAATCGGGTCAAACTAGTCAGTTCTAATGTGTACGTTATGTTCCATGGGAAATCCACTTCCCATAACCTGCGATCCATTTTTAGCACAGGGACGTCTACTCTACTCGTCTTTAGGTGGGAATGTAGATAAACGGCTCTTCTTGAGTGGACTGGTGCGATCATGATATCTTCCACAAAAAGTTTGATCGTTATAACCAGCTGTGTCAGGATGGCTGAGTGGTCTGAGGTGCCAGTTCAAAGTACAGATGGCGTTTGCGGTGTGGGTTGGGGTGGTGACTGATTATCGTCATATGTGGGCAGGACTGAACTTTTCTGTGCATGACGCTCCGCCTGCATCTTCTCACTTCCTGACTTCCAAACGAAGTCTTCGCAACAAGAGTTGTCTCAACAGTCACAGTCAGCTCACCTCTCTGCGCAGTACCAACATTGGTACTCTGTAACATATATTGACGCAAACTAATCAACACTCTATGTTATCTGCATTGACACTCTATACCACCTGTGAGATCATCACCCGAAGTAAGGTCATCGCAGTAAGTTCTGTACATATAAGTATGCCGAATGTGTGCAGGCCTGCGGCTGTGTGAGTAAGGCATATACCGCACTCATGTATGTGTGGTTCCTGTACAGCTATGTGTATATAATGTCTGCTGTGCTATGTGTGAATAAGGGCTGCAGAGCTTTGCGTGAGTGAAGTATGTACCGCTATCTATATGTGGTTTCTATTGAGCTAGGAGTTGTATTGTCAGTGGTGCTACGTGCGAATAAGCTATGTACAGCTATGTGTCAGCAGTATCCCTACTGTGTGCGGGTAGGGTCCGTACAGCTTAGGGCATACACCTCTGTGTGAACGTTGTGCGGATGTGTATTGGGGTCCACGTTAGGAGTGTAGATCTGTTCGATCCTTTTTTTAATCTCTCAGTTTCAGTATATTTGATCTTTCGTATTTATACTGTGGTTTCGTGAACGTGTCGCCCAACTGCATGTCAAATTCTGTGCTTGTATTTTGTGGATTTACTGTGCTGTGAATGTTGAAAGTTTTTTCAGATTTGCATGTATTTTAAGTTTAGGCCTGAGTAATTGCGTTCTGACTTGTTCGTGTACCTGCTTCGTGCTCATTATTATTCATTGTACCTGTCACTTTCATCTACATCTTGGTTGTTCGATTTACCTGTGCTCACTCACGTTTTTTAACCTGTACTGCCATCCCATTTCGTGTCGTCTATCATGCCGTTTAACTGTGACTACTTAGAATTACAACACATATAAGGGAAGTGGGAAGAGGTGCCGACATACTGACTGCGTCACATGACTTCACAGAATAGTCTTCTGGTTAACCTATTCTTAAGCACATACCAAGAATCTAACGATTCGTGATATGTGTTGTATCTCAGGTACGCTTTTATTGTACCCGTTCATGTGGCAACTTGGATGATATGACCACACGGCCCCTAGCACCGGCATAAGCGGTATTAGATACAAATATAGAGAGCTGTGATGGAAATGCTCTGACAACTCGTATACTGGTAATTGGTGAGCTGTTTCGCTGTGACAACTCGTACATTGGAGATTGGTGAGGCTGTAGATCAGTGGTTCTTCTCGCTCGGCGAACTATACGATAGACTTTTGTTAATTTGTCGGCTGAGCCAGACATCTCATTGCGTCAAGGCGTTAAGACATTAGGGCTAAGTATAGGTGGGTATGGGTGTGTAGTGGGTCTTAGGGCTAGGGGCCGTATGAACCCATGTAATTCAAGATCCTCATGATACTCATATGAGATACATCATTCTTTAGATGACGACTTTACAACCAATATTATGGATTAAGAATACTGATCAGCGATACGGATTTGATATTTTTGGAACATCATGATGCTTGGCCAGCATCATTGAAAACTGTTGACCGCTTCTCTCTTGCAGGAAACAAGCCTATGTTTATGTGTACTATGATTGTCTTTTTGAATTTGGTGCTAATACTGTTATATGGAATATGGGATAGGTCTTTGGATTGTGGACGCGGATATTCTCTAATGGACGACGGCTGAACTATGAATGACGGACCAGACGCTCGTAATTACTCCCCAGCAATGGAGCGTTACTGTGTTATGACGGAAGTTGTGGGATTTACCGCGTTACGACGGCGGCTGTCTCATTTAATTAACCTTAATTAATCCCTTTGAAGTGTAGTCGATCCCCAGATCCAAGGATAGATACAGAGGATATATGAAAGGCCTGTATTGGGAGTTCGTTACACGCCCCTAATATACTTCCCTAGCCTGTGCGCATGCTTGTATCACCGGACATAGAAAGGCCAGGACACTACCCTCGTAAAGTGCAAGGGCATCAATATGAAATAAAGCACTCTACATTTGGACCAAAAATCCCGCAAGAGGCTTCCCAACCAAATCCGCCTGCTCAATGACGTAAGATTTCAAGGTCATCATCCTGGATTACTCTATTTTTCATCACAAATCGGTTGTTGCCGAACAATCATTGATCAATTGTCTTATCAGACTCTACTATCATTGCTTGTGCTCTCCTCTGTATGCAACCAACATTTTCATATACTTAGAATTCAGGACCACAAACTCGGCCTCCAAGTCCAATAACTCTTTCTTTATGTTTACCAGGCTCTTTATAAACACCTTTTACAAATAACACAAATTCAGTGATTCGGTTCTAAAGGTTTATTTTATATGAAACATTATATATTTGGCAAATATGAGGATACTCAGTGCAGTGTTATGAGCTGTAGCGTAATCGCCACCGTGCAGTCGTCATGACATTGAGCTTGCTCGCAACTGACAGGTTTATGTGTATTGTTACACGAGGACTGTGCAGTTGGAGGTTGAGCATAACGATTTGGGTTTTGAGCAATGTCCTGGTCTGACAGCGTAGTGGACATTGTTAGTGCCCAATTGAAACCGCAGGCTCAGAGCCCCAAGGAGGAGAGGAACTAGTGGTATTCATATGATGCATATGGTAGTATGATACAGTGGATGCCTGCTGGGAATTGTAAAGGTTAATAATAGAATAATAATCAATGCCAGATTTAAGTACCAAACCTATACAGATATATATATATTGTACGAGGTGGGCTCAGCTGAAAGGAGATATAACAATTATGCATGCATGAAAATGTGTTAGATGGTGATATATATACATAGAACAACCAACTGGCTGATAAAACTGTGAATTACAAGCGTCTGGTCCGTCATTCATAATTCAGCCGTCGTCCATTAGAGAATATCCGCGTCCATAATCCAAAGACCTATTCCATATTCCATACAACAGTATTAGCACCAAATTCAAAAAGACAATCATAGTATACATAAACACAGGCTTGTTTCCTGCAAGAGAGAAGCCGTCAACAATTTTCAATGGTGCCGGCAAGATATCATGATGTTCCAAAAATATCAAATCCGTATCGCTGATCAGTATTCTTAATCCATAATATTCGTTGTAAAGTCGTCATATAAAGAATGATGTATCTCAGTAACGCTTTGATTGTGTCTGTTCATATGAAGATATTGAAGTACATGGGTTCATACGGCCCCTAGCCCCGAGTTAAGCGGAATTAGACACAAGTTACGAAACGTAACGCCATAGATCTTGCACGCTACGCTCGTATTTTGCTATCAGCATGCGATATGTATCGCCAAATTTGAGAAACTCTGAGTGGAGACGCTTGGTGATGTAGCCCTGTTTTATAAGTTTCTGCACCAATGTTTTGTGACGTTGATTAAAATCGTCACATTTAACACAGGATCTAGCAAATGCTACTAGGCGTGATATGTATACGCCATATGCAGGCCCACTGGAATATTACTGTCCAGAAAGGGATAGTTTACGATGTCGAAATTGTAATCATCTCTTTTGTCATACAGTCGACGAGAGAGAAGGCCCTCTTCATTTTTATAGAGATATAGGTCTAAATATGATGTGCCTGTAGGGTTATCTGTAGTTTCATTCAAACCCAGTGAAGGTGGATATATATCCTTCACTGTGTCATTTATATAGCGATTATCCACAGCGAGAAGATCGTCTATATAGCGTTTGGTGAATGAGAAGGAACAGGCTTTGAATGGATCGGTTTTTGAAAGCGCCTGTGTTACCTCTTCTAGCCGGTATGGTGGCTGAAAATAACAGGGAGAGATTGGATCAATTTAACAGCAACACAGCGTTTATTCCCACACAGTGCGGAAGTCAATCTCCGCCAAACATATTTACATAATACTGTCTCATGGACTTTTGACCAACGGATAAAAATAATAAATGTAAAATAACTGTCACCAATTCCATCTATTGTGAACTTCACTATTCATTCTATTGTGATCTTCTGTGAACGAGGACTGTATAAGAGAGTATTAATAACTTTCTTACTGACTGTTATAGCATAACAGATATATCAAATACATGTATACATTGAAAATATCCAATTTTAAGAAATCATGTAATCTCTCAATAATTTCTAATAAAGAAATATTAGATGCATTTGGCTTTTGTTCTGTCTCTGGTCAATTTTATGGAACAGATTAATTACCTAGAATCATGCAAATCAATTATAGTTCATCCGTTGCTGTACTGATATGATCAAACAACATGCCAGTGATTAAATAGAACAAGAGTTATCGTTCCTGAGGTAAATGATTAACGGAGTTGCGCCCCCTGAATATGATTTTTCCGGCCTGGTTCTGTTCTAATAATTACATGCTCAATTTACCAATAACAGAGCTAGCAAGTATTTCAGTACATTATCATCACTGAATCCATCATGTATAAATAATAAAGGCACCACAGATAGGTTGCGCATGATACAGAGTTTCTCAGTCGAGCTGTATACAAATTTACCCTGGATAACAGCTGATTTCAGAAGCGTGGCGATTTGATTACACTGGGCCGAAATGACATTTTACTGTATTTTGACCGAATGACACATTCTTTGGCATATCTCATTATGAAGCCCGTACATTTAACTAGCAGTTTACATAGTAATTGACACAGTAACTAATAAACCTACCTGAAAATAACAGGGAGAGATCGGATCAATTTAACAGCAACACAGCGTTTATTCCCACACAGTGCGGAAGTCAATCTCCGCCAAAACCAACCAATCAGAAGAGGCGACTTGGCCATGTGCGAAGTCCTGCAATTTGACACTTAGAGTGACTTCCCTTGGACTGTATGTATTTCGTAGCATATCAAATTCAATAAAAATACCCCCGACTGGACTGATGGGTGGTCTCTAAGAATAAAGCAAGTTTTACGATAAAATAAACACTGATACATCCGATGATCCTCACATTCTCCCCCACTAAATCAAATGTCGTCCTCGACATTAACAATATTCAAAAATACACATAAACATGTAATACCATTGCACCCTGGATTATCAACATAGTTCTATATGAACAGATCAATATAGCAACCATTACCGTTCTTGTACACTTCAAGAGATTCACTCTTCACATTGGAATCTCACTCTCATCAAATGGCCGGTTCGATGAAGATGTCATAAACATAGTTATCCAATGTCTATAGTATACAGTTTGTCCATTGACATCACAGAACAGTCGGTTCCAGTTCACTTACGCTTGATTTTGGCTTCTCACAATGTTCACTTTGGGTATCCCGAAACTGTCCTCTACAGTACTTTTCCCAAACCTCACGAGGTTGCACAGTAGAGCTTAATTCCTATAAGCCAAAATCACTAATGTTCTGGTGTCCTCGGAATTCATAACAACCAAAACAGAGGTGCACACCACTACATCCAGAATACATCACATTTCTATATTTAGTCAGTTCACAGTCCATTGGTTCCCATAGGAACAGTTAACAGTTCGATCATCCTATGAACAGTTCTTAACACTCACAGTCATCACTACAACGAACCACCTGGTTTCTCACACAAACTGTGGGATGCTGATTGGATACCATCCTGGTATCATCGGGTAGCTCAATATGGGACCCGGAACATTCTGCAGCAGTTGAACGAATGGTGGATGTCGATGTTGCCTGACTTCTCCAAAGGTATCATAAGTCAACTTAGCTGGTGGTCTACGGTGCCTTTGCGGCCTTTGAAACAGAGCTGCTTGTTCATCTCCAGCCACGTCTGCACTGTCGTCGTCGTCGTATAGATCGACAAGCGGTGTAGGTTCAAGGTGAGGAGTCAGATTCGTGTTGGGAGGTTCCTCTGCACCATCTATTCCTACAGCAGGTACACTTCTCTCGCGTGGAGTAAACACCTCTGCATTTGGATCCATGGTGGGCTCATCGAACCACATCTGCCAACTGTCTTCGGCTAAATCATCACTCCTCGGTTCCGGTTCACTGACCTCAACATCTTCTCGCTGTTTATTTACTTTCTTAACTGGTTTTCTACACGTTTTGGGTGGAGGAGGTGGTGGAACCTCTAAAGGGAGACCATCACAGGGTAATAACAGGTTCCTGTGCACAGTTCTTTTACCGCCACTTCCATCCTCAGCACGTATCTCATAGACTGGACCGTCTTGCGAGACCCGCTTCACGACTACATGTACCTTTTGCTCCCAGTACGACCGTAACTTGCCAGTCCCACCACGTTCGCTAAGATTCCGAATTAGAACACGGTCATTGGGCAGAAGTACACTGCTTCGTACCTTCCTATCGTACAGTTTCTTTCCCTTCGCTGCTGTTTTGTTGGCATTCTGTGATGCGATGTCATATGCTTGGCGCATCCCCGTTCGCCACTGGTCGACGTACTGCTGATTGGATCCCATCCGCTCATCACTCCGGAGACCAAAGATGATATCCACCGGAAGCCTTGGAGAACATCCAAACAACAAGAAGTAAGGTGAGTAGCCTGTGGCATCATTCCTTGTACAATTATAGGCGTGGACCAATTTGTTGACGTGGCTCTTCCAATCACCTTTGAATGACACTGGGAGCGTCTTTAGCATTTGAATGATAGTCCTATTAAAGCGCTCTACCTTCCCATTCCCTTGGGGGTGGTAGGGAGTAGTCCGCGATGAGGAAACACCGGACAGTTGCTGTAGGCGGTGGAATAAGTTGTTGTCAAACTCTTTGCCCTGGTCGTGGTGGATTTTTGCAGGGAACCCAAAACGAGGGATAAAGTCATTAAACACCTTCTCAGCCACTGTCTTACCCGATTTATTCCTTGTTGGATACACCTGTGTAAATCTCGTAAAGTGGTCCACCAGAACCAACAGGTACTCGAATCCTCCTTTGCAAACATCCAAGTGGAGAAAATCAATGGACAGCAGTTCAAATGGAGAGCTGGTTACGAATGGTTTCAAGGCAGCTCGCACAGGTAAGGTTGGAGACTTGTCTTTCAAACAAGAACAGCTATGGAGCACATACCTATTAATGTCCCGACTCATCCCCGGCCAAAAGAACCTCTCTCGCACCATTGCCAAGACCCTGTCAACACCCAAGTGTCCCATGTTGTTATGGAGTTCATGTAGTACAGTTGAATGAAATTCTTTTGGAAGAACGAGCTGGGATCGCACATCCCCTCTGGGCAGTGTACATCTCCTCACCAGAACACCTTGATCATCCAGCTTTAACTTCGGAAACTCCCGCATCAGGTCATTCTTGCTGTCAGTACCTTTTTTTCTGAGAGGGCACTTCTTTCCACTCCTGATCAGGGCCAGTCCTAGGGCGTTTCTCCTTCAACTTTCTAACTGGTTCCTTTTCCAAAGGATCCATGCAGTATCCGTCTTGCGACACAATGTGCCCGAGGTATTTCACTTGTCTCCGAAACACCTCGCACTTTCTGGGTTTCAGTTTTATTCCAGCATCCTGTAGGCGACGGAGAACAGTCCTTGTGTGGTTGAGATGGTCTTCAAAGTTTTCACTGAAAACCAAAACATCATCCAGATAGGGAATACAAATCTTATCCCGCAGATCTTCGAGTAGGTTATCCATAAAACCCTGGAAAGCACCCGGAGCCCCGGTCAGTCCAAACGGGATCCGTTCCCATTCATAAAGTCCCCATGGCGATATGAAAGCAGTGTATTTCCAGCATTCTGGTTTAACAAATCCCTGGTGGTATGCCTTTCCCTGATCAAACAGGGAAAACCAAGACTTTCCTGCCAAACCGTCGAGAGCATCCTGTATTCTGGGGATTGGTTGCCTGTTTTGGACAGTTTTTTTGTTTACTCTGCGGTCATCAATACACAGTCTCAGATTGCCATCTCGTTTTCGCACACACACCATCGGGCTTGAGTAAGGAGAGTTACTCTTTGTAATCCACCCCCTCTCTATTAAATCTATGAGATAGTCTTTGACTTCCTGGTATAGAGGGCGTGGAATGGAAACATAGTTTTGTTGCACTGGGATGTCGTCTGTAAGCTTTATGTCCATTTCTAGATCTGGGGCACATCCGATGTCTCCCTCCCCATGAGAGAAAGCCCGAGACTCCTCATATAACATCTGAGTCACTCTGTCTCTTTGAGATTCTGTCAAATCACTCTGAGTCAAGTCTATCGGAGGATGCCAGAGCTCTGAATCTGCTGTCTCTTCCACTGGTTCTGGAATTTGAGTGGACTGCCGATTAAGTGGGATGATGGATCGAACTTCATGTAGAGACCCTAGTGCACATTTGCTTTTGATGGAAAGGTCCTGGTCAGCTGTGTTTTCACTAGGCATTTCACACTAACAGATGTACCTTTTGGCACGTTGATACCCTGCCTACCCGTCACCACAAAACCAATTTCATCATTGGGTTGAGCTGAAATCAGTTTTACCACAGCACTCAGTGTTGTTTCAGTCTTTGTAGGTAGACCTGTTCGGATTAACTGGACTTTGGTCTCATACCCCTGGTCTCCAGTCACGTCGCTCAAGTATAGGTCAATCACGTTGTAACCAACTATCGGACATCCTCCCGGTACATCAGCCAAAAGAAATGGGACTTGAAACTGGTGATTACCTTTGTCGCCAAGCAGTCCAACCCTGGAAAGGAACAGGCACACCATTTGCTGCCATTATGGTTAGATTTTGCTCACCTAATATATCAGACAGTGGTTTGATATCAAATTCACCCAAATTTTTCTTGGCCCACTCCACTGGGAGTAAACATACTTGTGAGCCAGTATCCCAGAGTACCTGTGTTTTATAAATTATTTTGTGTTTTGTGGATTATGAATGACGGACTAGACGCTTGTAATTTACACCATTCAAAGAACATATCATGTGACATTGTGGTCCTACCAATCGCAGCAATTCCTCCTGTTTGTTTAGAGGAATTGGTGGGTTCCCTAGTGGTAACTCTGGTTTCTCGAGTTGTTGAACTGCCATACAAATGGTGCGGTGGTGTACCCAATGCACCGCTTGACAACTTTGAGAACAATAAAGGGCAGAATGGCACCCACTACATTGCAAACAATCAGACTCAATACCACATTGCAAACACACTTGTTGGGACTTATTTGGGGATGGGGTCGTCATTAGTCCCGACGTGTCGACCCCCTGCCGTTTCCCTGTTGCTTACGTTTAATCTTACAGCCAGCCATAAAATGGTCAGCTGATCCACACCAATAACAGTGATCACAGTGTTCACTATTCTCCTTTTTCCGGCAATTTGGACACCCCCCACCCCCCTTTTTGATTGTTTTGTGTCCCTTTTCCCTGTCCTGTGTTTTCTCTTGAAGTATTTCTTCTCCCACAGCTGCGACATCCGCTTTTAGTTCTTGGCGTAAATCTGCAAATAATTTTGTCAGTGATGATTCATCTGATGACTGCTGTGAAATGTCCGCTTCAATCTCATTGACTCTACCCTTTGGTACAGTGGTACGGGTGACGGCATGTTTCTTGTTCCTCTCTTCTATCGCCGTTACTGATCGATTTATCTGAGAAATCAGTTGTTCATCTGATGGATTTCCAAGGAATAAATCCTTTAAATCTTGGCTAATACTGGGATCCCGAAGTCCAATATAGATGGTATGTAGTGTCATTCGACGAACCAAATCTGGATCATAGCGAAAGTCAGATCCTTCATCCTGTGAAGCAATCGTAACTTGTTGTCCCAAGTCAAGTAACCGGAGAACGAAGTCCAACGTCCCTTCATTCACATTTTGTTTCCCCTCACTCAGGGCCTGGTATAATTCTGTCGCAGATCTTTCCTGATAATACTGTCGAAGAAGTCCTCTTAACTCAGGAAGTGTAAGTTTTTTCCTCTCTAAGTAACCATGGAGGCTCAGTGATGGGTGCACGGCCTGTCCAACAGCGTAAATTATTTCTGATTCACGGTAACTCTTACTAACTGCAACCTCTATCCGTCTAGTAATGTTTGTGAAACTGATACCCTTTTCACCACCAATCTGTCCTAACACACTAAAATCTTTGCGAAAAGACAATCTTTGCATGGTTGCAGTTACACTGTTATTTTGCATACCAGTCTCTGCAGTTGCAGGTCTTGAACCTGTCGGAAGGTTTTCCGCGGTAACCTGAGTCAGTAATGCACGTAGTATTGTTGGTCCATGAGTTTCGTCTAACATGGAGTCCGCAATAAATTTCTCTATAGCTTTTATTAGTTTCACACTGTCAGTGTCTTCAGGTTTTGTGGGGATTTCCATGTCATGTGCCAGCCTTTTCAACTGGTCTAGGGATAGATAATATATCCGCTGTTTAACTTCCAATTCTAGTTGACCGAGGTCCCTTTGATCGGCCATCATCACCGCTCTTTCAGGCAACGTCAAAAGTTCTTGTAGTGTTGGGTACCTCTTTATACTTTAGGTTCCCAGACTATCCTGGCAAAAGCTCGCCAAAAATGTTACCTCTTCTAGCCGGTATGGTGGCTGAAAATAACAGGGAGAGATCGGATCAATTTAACAGCAACACAGCGTTTATTCCCACACAGTGCGGAAGTCAATCTCCGCCAAACATATTTACATAATACTGTCTCATGGACTTTTGACCAACGGATAAAAATAATAAATGTAAAATAACTGTCACCAATTCCATCTATTGTGACCTTCACTATTCATTCTATTGTGATCTTCTGTGAACGAGGACTGTATAAGAGAGTATTAATAACTTTCTTACTGACTGTTATAGCATAACAGATATATCAAATACATGTATACATTGAAAATATCCAATTTTAAGAAATCATGTAATCTCTCAATAATTTCTAATAAAGAAATATTAGATGCATTTGGCTTTTGTTCTGTCTCTGATCAATTTTATGGAACAGATTAATTACCTAGAATCATGCAAATCAATTATAGTTCATCAGTTGCTGTACTGATA
Source organism: Hanleya hanleyi (assembly GCA_036873755.1). NCBI lineage: Eukaryota > Metazoa > Mollusca > Polyplacophora > Lepidopleurida > Hanleyidae > Hanleya > Hanleya hanleyi. The sequence goes on from JAVTVY010028442.1 coordinate 31,336, forward strand.
TGATCAAACAACATGCCAGTGATTAAATAGAACAAGAGTTATCGTTCCTGAGGTAAATGATTAACGGAGTTGCGCCCCCTGAATATGATTTTTCCGGCCTGGCTCTGTTCTAATAATTACATGCTCAATTTACCAATAACAGAGCTAGCAAGTATTTCAGTATATTATCATCACTGCATCCATCATGTATAAATAATAAAGGCACCACGGATAGGTTGCGCATGATACAGAGTTTCTCAGTCGAGCTGTATACAAATTTACCCTGGATAACAGCTGATTTCAGAAGCGTGGCGATTTGTTTACACTGGGCCGAAATGACATTTTACTATATTTAGACCGAATGACACATTCTTTGGCATATCTCATTATGAAGCCCGTACATTTAACTAGCAGTTTACATAGTAATTGACACAGTAACTAATAAACCTACCTGAAAATAACAGGGAGAGATCGGATCAATTTAACAGCAACACAGCGTTTATTCCCACACAGTGCGGAAGTCAATCGCCGCCAAAACCAACCAATCAGAAGAGCCGACTTGGCCATGTGCGAAGTCCTGCAATTTGACGCTTAGAGTGACTTCCCTTGGACTGTATGTATTTCGTAGCATATCAAATTCAATAAAAATACCCCCGACTGGACTGATGGGCGGTCTCTAAGAATAAAGCAAGTTTTACGATAAAATAAACACTGATACATCCGATGATCCTCACACCTGCATATAGTCATATTCATAAGAGAACAGATAAAGATCAGCCAATAGGGGTGCACAATTAGTACCCATTGGAATACCTATATGCTGTTGATATATTGTGTTGCCAAATTTCACATAAATATTTTTAATGAGAAATTCAAGCAACTCTATAAACACGGAAACATCCCATGAATGATATCTCTTGTATGTAGTTCAACAGTTTTTTTTATACAATTGTCAGTCTGGTAAATGTTTGTTCATGTGGTACAAGGAGCTCCACAAATCTAAACATAGTTAAGTCCGCATATCTCCCGATGGCCCAATATATGGGTCAGTGAGAGAACACATAATAACACAGAAGGACGATGCTTGGAATTACTGATCGTGCATACTTCAATAAAGGAATCTGCTCTTCATCGCACAACACTTCACAACATAGAGAACAGCACGCTTATGATCCTTGGAATAATCGCGCACACAGCCGGATTAATCTACTCCAGGCCCGAGGAATCTACTCCATCTCACTGTATGCACATAAAACACAATTGAAGAGCCGAAGAACACTTGGTAGCAAAATCACTTCGCACAATGATAGAGGATAAGATCACCGCTGATGAGAGAGTCAGATTTCGGACATGGCACTTTGCGCCTGTTGAAGAGTAGACCTTGACGTATGGATATACCGACAGTATGCTTCAGATGACCATCGACCCAATACTTTGATAAGGTGGTCTGGAATATGCGCGATCGATGCCGAGCTCGCTGCTCCAATACGGAAACTGCGCCCAAAGTAATGAGTTTCGTTGAGATGGAGGTTGGAGAGAATTTTGCGAAGTTTAGAGATAAAATATTCCCTAGTTAGGGTGGTTTGGTCATATAACATGAAAAGTGGGCTGGAAGGATTGTTAGTGATCAAGTGGCGAACAGCCAGATATTTGCTGATATACATAACAGGACAGAGAGGATTATCCAGCTTAAATAATGCGATGGTAATCCCACTCCGGAATGGATCCGTTTTTGACGATTTAAGGGTGATTTCCGCATAATCATCTGATACTGATATGTCAGATAAAGTCAAGCTCAAATTTGGGTTAAATGCTGGAGAACAGCTGGACTCCGCACATCGAAGGAAGCCAAAAAATACTGTTACACAAGCAGTTGCCAACAATAAATATATGTATGGAGAGAAAAGACCTGCTTGTAAAGCGACGTAACAATTAGCGAGAACGGTTGCCACATGAACAGGTACAACAAAAGCGTACCTGAGATACAACACATATCACGAATCGTTGGATTCTTGGCATGTGCTTTAGAATAGGTTAACCGACAGACTATACTGTGAAGTCATGTGGCTCTGTCAGTATGTCGGCACCTCTTCCCACTTCCCTTATATGTGTTGTAATTTTTACCTGTATATGGCGAGATTCTGCTGGTGGAAGTTTCGTTCCCGAGGCCCGCCCCCTGTACAGACCTTTTGGTCTTTGATATATGTTGGCATTTGTGGGAAGTTGATGCTGGGTCGATATCGGGCCTTACAGACTAGTCTTTTGTGTTAAATGCCGTCATTTTCATCTGACGACGATACAGTTCACAAATCCCCAGTGTACGAGTTGTCACAGCGAAACAGCTCACCAATTACCAATATACGAGTTGTCAGAGCATTTCCATCATAGCTCTCTAGATTTGTATCTAATACCGCTTACGCCGGTGCTAGGGGCCGTGTGGTCATATCATCCAAGTTGCAACATGAACAGGTACAATAAAAGCGTACCTGAGATACAACACATATCACGAATCGTTGGATTCTTGGCATGTGCTTTAGAATAGGTTAACCGGAAGACTATACGGTGAAGTCATGTGGCTCTGTCAGTATGTCGGCACCTCTTTCCACTTCCCTTATATGTGTTGTAATTTTTACCTGTATATGGCGAGATTCTGCTGATGGACGTTTCGTCCCTGAGGCCCGCCCCCTGTACAGACATTTTGGTCTTTGATATATGTTGGCATTTGTGGGAAGTTGATGCTGGGTCGACATCGGGCCTTACAGACTAGTCTTTTGTGTTAAATGCCGTCATTTTCATCTGACGACGATACAGTTCACAAATCCCCAGTGTACGAGTTGTCACAGCGAAACAGCTCACCAATTACCAATATACGAGTTGTCAGAGCATTTCCATCATAGCTCTCTAGATTTGTATCTAATACCGCTTACGCCGGTGCTAGGGGCTGTGTGGTCATATCATCCAAGTTGCCACATGAACAGGTACAATAAAAGCGTACCTGAGATACAACACATATCACGAATCGTTGGATTCTTGGCATGTGCTTTAGAATAGGTTAACCGGAAGACTATACTGTGAAGTCATGTGGCTCTGTCAGTATGTCGGCACCTCTTCCCACTTCCCTTATATGTGTTGTAATTGATGATAGGGAGACGAGGTTTGCTGTAAGAACCTTGAATTCTTTTTATGGCTCGCATGGACGCGAATAGATGAGGCAATTGCGAGTTGTTGGGGATTATCCATGCATGGGCTTGGTTAGTAAGGATGTAAAATGCCTCACAGTACAGAGATAAACTTTCATAGTGGAATACTGTAAGTTAAGTTTAGAGTAACAATGAGCAGCAAAATACGTCAGCGTGACCTCGGAAATCGGTGGCAGGGGCCCTATGTTAATGTCAATTGCCTGGCAGCACTGTATACTGTGTTGGATAAGGAATAACCTGAACAGATTAAACCAGCGCTATATATCATCTGAGTGTTACTGGAAATTGAATGGGACAAGAGCATATTCACCGTGTGATGGAAATCCATCTCACATCGGAGAAGGTGGGGCACGGAGATGGGTTCTTCTCTGCCGCTGGTGCCAGCATGCGGAATTTCTGTAAATTGAAGCGAGATAAAGAGTCAGTAATCTGATTGGAAGAGCCTGGAATATATCCAAGAATCCAAGTTAAAGGGCATCAATATGAAACCAAGCAATCTACATTTGGACCAAAAATCCCGCAAGAGGCTCCCCAATCAACTGCGCCTGCTCACTGACATCAGATTTCAAGGTCATCTTCCTGGATTATTCTATTTCTTATCACAAATGAGTTGTTGCCGAACAATCAATTGTCTTATGAGACTCTCTCACAAATGAGTTGTTGCCGAACAATCAATTGTCTTATGAGACTCTCCCGTCAGTGCTTGTGCTGTCCTCTGAATGCAACCAACATTTTCATATACTTAGCATTGGGGAACACAAACTCGGCCTCCAAGTTCAATAACTCTTTCTTTATGTTTACCAGGCTCTTTACAAACACCTTTAGCAAATTACAACACATATAAGGGAAGTGGGAAGAGGAGCCGACATACTGACAGAGCCACATGACTTCACAGTATAGTCTTCTGGTTAACCTATTCTAAAGCACATACCAAGAATCTAACGATTCCTGATATGTGTTCATGTGGCAAATTGGATGACATGACCACACGGCCCCTAGCACCGGCATAAGCGGTATTAGATACAAAGTCTCTTTGTACTATAATTCCATTATCAGTGTACAAAACCATAGTCTGTTCCTTGGATTTCTCAGTGAATTTGCAGCGATATGGCTTCAACGTTCCAAGAATCCTTCTGTTTATACTCTCTGGAGGAGAGATCATCGTCTTCTTTGAACGAGGGTAGAGAGGATCGAACGTGTACGCACAAGGGTCCTCCACTCCAGTCTCCATCGCATCGAAAGTGCTTTGGCAGGTGCTAACACCGACGACATCACATCTATTATGCACATTCTCATCACGGACACTATCACGCAGGAAGGAAATCTTCGTAACTAGAGCCTACGTATTCTCTAACTGAACTTGTCGCCCTCACAGCAGTCGCCGCCCTCACAAATTATGTTAGGACACCGCTACACTCTAGGGAGTACAGTTAACAGACTTGCAATGTTGAGACTTACACTTGTCCCAGTTGAAGAATGAACACAATTCTCTGGTGTGACCTACATTAGAACATTGAAAACAGAGCGGCGCACGACCGCAACAGAGATAAAATAGAATCCTCTTCAATCTCACATTCGTACGGGATAGCGTCAAGACCATGCAGGTCACACAGAAACGAAGCCTTCAAGATGAAAGAGTTGAAAGTGTGATCAGAAGTGTCGAAGGTATCGATACTCTTCACTTTTTTTCAACCTCCTCGAAAAACTCAACAGTAACCAGTTAACAAAGTCCGACATCCAGTGCACGAACACTTCTACACCTCGATGCGAATACATTGAGAACTTAACCGTAAACGGTCCTCAGTCTACCTCATCCAACCGCACCACGCCAGCCATGATAGCCCACCACACGAATGACATCAACCATTTCCGCACAGACTTCGTCTGGCACAAGGCTCTGACGTCACTTTCGGTAAAACCCTCTGCCAAGAAAGCAGGGATATAACAATCTCGGAAATAGCAACGCGCACCGTACATGCCAGCCGTCTAATTCGATCGCCATAGTAGACGACACAGAACTATACACTCGGGCAAGTAATCGCAGTAAATTTAACGGGTAAAACGGAAATAAAAGTCGCAGGTAGATGAATACAAATGAGTACGGGAACATTGAACGAGAAAGACAACGCTTGATGGCGTGGCCGGGATCAAAATTGTAAGCCACTTTTAGCCATGTATTTTCTTCACTATTCCACGACTGTGCCGGCGCAGTGGGACTCATCGGACAGCGCCCCAGTCTTAGTCTATAACATGAGAGCTTCACTACGACACCATGCACGCTACATTTGGACCAAAAATGGCACAGATCGCCAAAAAACGTGATCCATGCGCACTCGCATATACCCTTTCTCTACTACTCTGCGGCTGCGCCTGTGCACTATGACTCACCGGTCAATGTGGTAGCCCCCCAGGGATATTCTACACCACCAGACACCGTGCCCGCAACATCCGCGCACGAATGGCCCTTTTCTCTACTATTTTCCACATACGCATGTGTACCATGACATCTCCGGTCAACGTGACAGCACCCCAATCGTGGTCCATAACACGGGAGCTTCACTACGACACCATACACAGGAGCCGCGGAGCACATTTGAAAGTGGGGGGGGGGGGGATGAACTCTATAACGGCCATGTTAAATGTTGGACTGGTGCTAGGACTTACAACAATGTGGTCCCAAAATGTGGAGGGGCTAGCCCACTACTCTTCCACCGCTCATACGCACCATGACGTCACCGGCCAACGTCTACACCACGAGGGCTTCAACACGCACAATACAGGCCACATTTGGCCCATCTAGTCCTATTTTACACGGCAGGGCGCATAAATACTACCTCCACTGTACTTTCTCTACTATTGGTGTAGACGTCGCCGTTTTCTTTTGTGTCACTGCAAGTGGTCCCATGTACTCTGTGGCCCCTATTCAAGGTTCAGTGTCCACCCCAATTTCCCCCCTCACCCCACCCAGAGATCGTAAGAGATTTAATTTTGATATACTACTCTCATCTTAGGAGAACTACCTGAAACCTCATATTACGAAAGCGTTGTTCTGCATTCGCTGTATTCTTTCAGAACGGTCGGAAACTTACAATACTCATATTACGAAAGCGCTGTTCTACATTCGCTGTATTCTTTCAGAACGGTCGGAAACTTACAATACTCTTTCAGACCTGACCGAAGGTTCAAGTTTATTGCAGTATTTCACAGAGGGCAGTATTAAACAAATCAAGAAGAATTCTGTAGAACTTTATTACGAGTTTATTCAACCAGTAAATGAACACCTCTTGATCACGTCATGGCCGACAAGCAGGTCTAAAACCTAAAAGAAAATGTGCTACTGAACTTGAACTGTCCCAGCAGTAAACAGGAATTCACACTGGCACAGAGAAGTTTGAAGTAACCATCTAGACCAGATAAGTCTCACAGGAACAAAAGATTATTACTATATATTAAATTATGTGTGAATCTCAAGTCCCAAGCTCAATTTATCCAGTACGGCCTATTAACTTAAATTCCAAGATGAAAACCAATGAGCGAATCCGATTTAATGTCGTTTTCAACAATATTTCACTTATATCACCGCTTTTGATGGGTCATATTTCTTTTCACAACTGGGAACCCACGGGTAACGTCCCGTTCCACTATTAAACTGGGATAACAATGGAGTGACATTCACTCAAGTATCGAGTGAAAAATTGACACAGCTGGTGTGATTTATTAAATCAGGCTCGAGTGATTTTTCGACGAAAAATTACTGAACTGGTTGAGTGAATTTGATTTGACTTTCATTCGATTTGAGTGGGACTTTCACTTTCACCCGTGTCACATCAATGGGTCAGTCTGGACAAATGGGTTGAAGTCAGATTCATAGTCGTTGGAAAATCATACCTGATTTCAGAGGGCTCACCCTTCCACATTATAACAATTAATGATTGTATATTCGCCGTGTGTCAACTAGGATATATCTGACAACTTTATCAAGCCTTTTATAAATACGGTACTGTTTGCTGACAAAATTCAAATCTACCGTCCTTGTCTAAACATGATTGAAAAGGGTACTATAGCTTCAGATCACTGAATCGAATGTCAAATTTTATGGCATAATGGATACAATAACTTGACAAGAACTCCACCCGATAAAACGTAACAGCACAGGCCATCAGGTTTTCTTCTTTAGTACCACAGGCCCGCGAGACAAGAGTTTTGGGGGGTGTGGGTGGTGGTATTAGGGTGAAGTGTCGAAATATGGGGTCTCTATATATAACCCCATGCTTTATATAAATCCACATCGATGATGCATATTTCGACACTTCACCCTAATATCACCGCCCGCACCCCCCAAAACTCTTGTCTCGCGGGCCTGTGTTTAATACCAAGCTTAAACAGGGACCGTATGTGGCCAAGTGGTCTAAGACACTTCGCTTGTGACGGCTACCTGTGAAAGATTGTCAGGTACTTGCCGACAGGCGATGGTTCTCTCCGGGTACTCCGGCTTCCTCCACCAACCAAACTGACATGTCACCATATGAGTGAAACAACCTTGAGTGTTACATTAAACTAAACCCCCACTCCGCAAGCTTAAAGCAAGCACACAACAGCTCACAACAGTTTCTATCTAAGTTTAACTTTTTGTCACACCAATTCCTAACCAGATTTTTGTTTTCATTTAAACATTATAAACACAGTGAACCATGCTGTTGACGGTTAAAACATGTAAAACATTATATGACTGACATTGGTAAGTGAGTAGGATTTAATGTCACTTTCAGTCATGTGACAGTGTGATCCCAATCGCCATGTGTTTATGGTGCTGCCTGACTGAAGCATCATGCTGTAAATGCGATACTTCACCCAGTCAGATTATCCCGACACCCGGCTAACCAGTCCGTGATTTATACTTTTTATGCGGAGCACCAAGTGAGAAAGCAAAAACTTTGGGAACCAAAGAACTAATCTGATGTGTGAAACATACATAATTAATGCCACCCCTCTGCATGCCATGTGTAACGAAAGTGCAGAATGACAGCGACCCCTTGGGATCCCCTTTAATCAGCCACTGCTTGTGTTCTGACACGTGACTACTGTGAAATCGAAAGTTACATTGTGTTTATGTGTGCGGTTGACTTACCTGATGGAATTCAACGCTGTAATTTTCCTGGAATGAACTATAATAATCCGGGAGACAGACAATGCCTCGAAATCCCGGTGAAGTTATCTGAAACGACCAGTCGGAACGGTGATAGGGACCCTGGTGAGCTACTTGCTTCGCTGTGGGATGACGTCAGTCAGGAATCCGGAAGTCGGTTCCAGTGAATATGTAGATGAGGGACAGTGAACTTTGCGGTCTTCGTATGAATTAACTAGAGAGAGTTGGAAGCTGAGATTTACCAGTTATGTCCGTTATGAAATATGGTTTGTTCCTCCATAGCCATATTTATCCAGCGAAGTCCAGATAAACTGATCGGCAAGTGGTGTAAGTGACAATAAAGAGGGCGCTGTCATCTTCGACGACGTGTTTCTACCTTTATCCGCAGAAGAGCGGTAGCCCTATATAAGCCGGACTCTCGCTGAAACGAGGCAGACCAGCAGAAACATCGAGGTGAGAGCACACGCCAAATCATTTGGGGAGAAGAAATCCAATACATTGCCGGGCCGGAGAAAGGCCGCCGCCGAATTGGAGAAGTACCGCCGCCGCCGGGCCGGGACCAGGCCGCCGAATATTATAGCATCATCATTGCATACATTTACACACACTTACATTCACATGTCCGGGCTGTGTTTACTCTGCTTCGATCTCTATCCGCCTTCAACCGTATTGCACAGTTGAACGGATATTGCGCTGGAAGTTAAGAGTATAGACACTTATCGCCAATGGTTATTCTTATTCTCTACCGTACGCTAGTACGGGCTCAGCTCTGGGAATTAACTAACGGCGTTAGTGTCGAAAGCATGGCCATACATTAGCCGCATCTCTCCTTGCCTTCAACCGTATCGCACAGTTGTTCAGGCATTGCGCTGTGGTTAGTGTATCTATTAAGCTACATCCGGTAGGAGATGCGAGTCTCTGTGAAGAGGACATGGCTAAACCAAATCATACACAGTTCCTACATAAACAATTATTCATGCACACATGTACTTAAACCACAACCCACGGGTTGAAATACATTCACGCTAACACCCACAAGCTATAGGTTCGAGCCTATAGCTTGATAAATATACATCTACCCAGGCAATCGTACGATAAGCGATTATTCATTCACGCCTCCATAAGTACAGTCGCTCACCAACCTGTACATATATTGAGTAATTCACGGCCAATGATAGATTACTACTGTCTCGTACAGTAGTATATAGAGGGGGAATCCTAGACCTGATGCCCATCTATTGCGGAAGACCCTGCAGTAGTATAGAGAGAGGGTTCAAGGGTCAACTGACCATACAGTAGTATAGAAGGAGGGTTCCTATACTAGTTGACCATACAGTAGTATAGAAGGAGGGTTCCTATACTAGTTGACCATACAGTAGTATAGAAGGAGGGTGCCGATTCCAGGTGCCCATACAGTAGTATAGGGAGAGGGTTACTAGACCAGGTGCCTGCCTATCCACCGTGTGGTATTGATGTCCGATCCTTTGTGGACCGTGTAGCCGTGAACTCTAGCCTTGATGATTCATCCTTGGAGCCGGGCCGCGGAGTGAGTCGCTGTGAGCGGGGTCGCTGAAGCCTGGGGGTGTATTCCTACGAGGGGTGCCGTCTGCTGCTGTGGTGGGCCGTGCAGTTGAATAGTCCTGCGGTGTTACAGAGACGGGCCGGTGCCGTAGAAGCCTTTGTACTGTGATAGTACTGTCGTGCCCAGGCCGTCCGCATCCATTGACGGTTATCAACGCTTGGAGGGGCTTAGTCGTGTAAGACCAGACACGACGACGACGAGAAGTCCATACCACCCGAGGGAGGAAGACCGGGGGAAGGAAGACACACGTCGGACATAACCACGGAGGGGCCTAGTCGTGTAAGACGAGACACGACGCAGTGTTCATCCATACGGGAGTGAACGAAGACCTGGGGAAGGAAGCTAGACGCTGGACCTTACCACGTATATCTGGGGAAGGACGATAGACGCTGGATCCTACCACAAAGCCCTGGGGAAGGAAGATAGAAGCGGGACCCATCCATGAGAGAACCGGTCGTGACCAGACTGTGGCTGTGACCAGGCCTGCTCGCATTATAGCTAGGGCTATATATATTTTGTATATATTTTCTATTGAACTTCGGTTAATGATAACTATAAGAGTACAGATAATTCATAGAGTAGGGATCTTCTTTGCAGGGATTGCACGCTATCACGATTTGAATCCTGTATACCTGCTCAAAGAATTATATGTCAGTATTGCATTAATTTGCTTTGGTTGTCATTACAGGTCTTCCTTTCCAACCTCCTTGATCCAGACAAGGTGACAGGTTGAATCGAACTCCCTCGTTGGCCAGGATCAGTGCCCGAGTGCGTTCCCAGTAGCCTGACAGTTTGTCTTGGGGACCCTGCGCACTCTGTGGATCTGAAACATCCATTATCCCACGTTATAGAAGTAAAAACGTTTCACATGTATAGAGACCGTACAAGAGGGTAGTGGCGTATGCCGGCGTAGGAGTGCCAGTGCCATCTGGTTATTGTAATCAAATGTTACACACTTCTAGTTGATTTGCTTGTATTACATAATGTTTTAACCCTTGCCAGCATGGCCAATACGTTTACTGGTTACGGCATGAAAAAAACAATCTGGTTAAGAAGGGTACTTTATTGACATCCGTCATTAGAAACAGTTACACACTCTCTTGACCAAGCTAAGAAACCATTCAATTTCTTCGTAAAGTATGAAATCCTATCAACTGTACATGTAGTACATATCCTTGTGTTCCACTGATAAATTTGATGTAGTACACGAGTAGTGTTCTTCCGAAAAACGTAACATTCATTCGTACATTTCTCGGATTAACACAATAATCGGTAGTACAAATGTATACACAGTTTTCATATGCCAACGGCTTCTTCCTTCTTTTTGCAATTATTATAGCAAACAATTCTCATTTAAGGGGGACCTGTCTAAATTGAGCAAACCTGGAAATGTCGATGTTCAAAGTTGCAGTTTTCGTTGATTTCAACTCGTATAAACAAGATACCTGTTCTAAATGATAGAGAACTTTCAAAATAGAAACCAGTTCACGGTAAACATAATTAAATCACAGAACGTATTTCCAACACAAAAATCAGGTCAGATTTAACAGGGTTGGAAGTTACTGAAATGATACAAGAACGGCATTATGGGCCTCCATATATGCCTATACACACATTTGATACTCTTCCATATGCAGACCTATGGACTGTGGTCAGCATGTCTGTGGAGAGTGGACATCTTTGACTGCAGGAACCAAAACTTGAAGTGTAACTGTGGTACTTTTGGAAGTTTTGTCATATTTAAGATATTAAGGATAGAATGGATCTTGTTTTACGGCTTTCATTTTAACAATTTCAATTTTATTTATGTTATTGTACTTGTCACGTTATTGTGGAATTATAAACTATGTCACAATGCAACATTGTTTCAAATCGGTTACATTCTCTACATTGCTGCGGCGTTCAGCAGACAGACTGGCCGCCGTCATCTAATAACGTTGGGCCGATTCACTAGGCTTAGCGATAGAGGTCATGCGCAGTGGATTGGGTACCAGTCTAGTCCAGCAGACTGTGCAGGACGCTCAACGTAAGAAGTAGTTAACGTCATCTCTGACGTCAAAAGGGGCAGTAAAGATTTCTCTCCCACTGTAGAAAGCTGCCTTTGAATCCTCCGACACGAAATACAAGTGAAATGTTAGGGAAAACTGTGTTACGTTTTATTATTCACATCGTCATCTTGAATATGACATACTTACACAAGTGCAACAGTTACAGTTTGAGAGACAAAAATTTTGAGGGTCTACATGTAGCTATGGTCCTTCATAAAATATCATTAAAACTGAATTTGACAAAAAAAACAGGTCATGGACATCCTTCAATAAACTTGATCCATCACCATTTACATATGGTCTGAATGTGGAAAACCTAGTTATAGTCCGACAAAAGATATCACTATACATAATTAGAACTTGGACTTGAAAAAAATAGGTCACGGTCAGCCAACATCTATATGCTAATGGATCAACAGTGGTATTAATTAGGAAATTCTTGCTTTAGCCTTTAAAACGTATCACATTAACTATAATTTGACCTTGATAAAATAGGTCAAGGGCAGTCAACTTGAATAGGCTTCTAGTCAATCACCAATCAGTCAACGTCGTTTTCAACCTTTTTTCTGTCATATCACGATGGTGCCTACATGTGCCAGAACACGAGTGTCCACAGTCCCTATTATCCTGGACACTGATCAGCTCAGTCAGTACAGCACCCGGTCACCCATCCAAGTATTGCCCGAGCTCAAAGTTGCTTAACTTCGGTGATCTGTCTTACATACAGTAACAATTTAAAGAGATATGTGCAATATATATATATATACATATATTATAATCTACAGAATTGCTAATTTCTCGTTGTAGTGAAAACAACATACAAGCTACAACAATTCAATTATTTGTTCCCTGTATTAAAATCATATTCACATTGAATTAACAGAAATATTCACACAATCACCATATATCATCTAAAATTTCATCAAGCTTGATCATGTTGATAGAGATAACAATCAAAAATCAAACATTTATAAACAATGTTTCTGTTTGTAACTAAGTCAAACCTGCTTTAATTAATGCCATTAATCCCTTATTAATTGCACAATCAAACGTAGAAAACGGAAGTTTAAAAGAAAAAGTTAACTCCCCTAGGAGAAGAGTTGTCCGCCCCTAGGAGAGCTCTCCACTCAAATCCAGCGTGGTCACTATATAGGCGACTGTAGCCTCATTTCTCATCCTCTTTCTCAGACCGAGACCAGTAATGAAACAAGGCCGCGGTACGAGGGGACGGAAGGGTGGGCACATTAAATTAAAGCAGGTTTGACTTAGTTACAAACAGAAACATTGTTTATAAATGTTTGATGTTTGCTACCTAAGTCTTAAACCTGCTTTAATTAATGCCACAGTACCAACATACGGAGGTGGGAACCTCGGACTTGTAGTATATCAAAGTAGGCTAAGTGACCGCTGGAATAACACAGAAAACATGGGCATAGCATGAACAATCCATAATCAGCAAATGAAACCTTGATTATCAATATAAAAAGGTTAAACATGTGAATAAGATACTGATGTACTTATCTTTTGATTGTTCACAGCCATGTAGCTGTGTTTGTGGTGTGGAAATTATTAATTTCCCCCCGAGAGAGTACTGCAACGCAGTGTATAGGTACTTCTCGGGAAGCCGTTTATACCAAGAGAGGACCTCAACCCTGGGATATACAGTCTACTTGGTATGACTTATTATCTTGGCTGTTCCTAAGACCGGTCGAGGCAGGGTCTGTTCCGGGCCTAGTGATCGCCAAGTCACACCACTCTCAGTCCACAATCGTCTTTCATCCAACCATCATTTTAGGGAGTTGAGTGCAAAGACGGCGCTGAGATCATTGAGAAGGACGTCAGATTCAACCTGAAGGACACAATCAAAAACCGCAGTTAAGGTAAAGATCACACTCACCATGGAAACATACATCTTAGGGTGATGATACAGTGTCTGACATCTCTTTAGAGGATCCAAGGTATTCCATCTGACTTATTTCTTCCTTCCATATGAGATCAATCAATTGTGGACCAATAGTATGAATGAGATGAGATGATACAGCAATTTGCAGATTTGCTGTGATGATTCAAACTGCCGCCCCCCCCCTTTTTTTGGAATTTAGTTGACCACGTGTTGGGCCGCTATTAACGGCCCAAACGTGGATATCCCTTCTGCCTGGACTGACATATCTCTCAGATAGAAGTTGGTGAACGTGGAGTTCGTCGTCCAGGCACAAGATTGGACAATGTCATGGAGGGATAAATTCTTCCATAATGGCCATGACGAAGCAATGGCGCGAATCTCATGAGACGAAGCATTCGACAAGAGAGGGGGAGCGTCTATGGCCAACTGATAAGACCATTTTATGGTTTTCTTCAACCACGCGGCGATGGTATTTTTGGTAATATCACGCAAAGCCGACGGGCGAAGCGACAGAAATAACAAGCGCCGAGAGCCGCGAGCGGAGTCGGTACGAGTAAGATAGTGGCGAAGAGCCCGGACCGGGCATAAGAGGAGGTCGTCTTCGAGCCCATGCACAAAGTCTGACAACGCCGGAATGGAGTACGATCGTTGAGCGCACGGACCTGAACGCACAGACTCATTTTTGGCAATAAATTCAGGAATGGGCCGAAAAGAAATACGAGACCAATCCGCCGTCCAGGTCATAGAAGATCTTTCAAGAGCATGAAGTTCAGATACTCTAGACGCTAAAGCAAACGCCGCCAGAAAGGCGGTCTTATAAGACACAGCTTTAATAGAGGCGGATTCCAAAGGTTCAAAGGGTGGATGAATCAGAGCACACAGAACCACACCAATATCCCATTTCGGTAACAGTTGGCGCGTACAGCGAGACTGTAACGCGAAGGCGCGAATGAGCGCAGAGATATTATCGTTTAGACTAATGTCTACACCCGAAGTCAGGCGTAAAACCCTAGCCAGAGCAGATCGATACCCTTCAATGGTGCTGATTTGAAACTTCTTATCACGATGAAGATGAAGGAGAAAGTCAGCTACTAGGGAAACAGAGGCAGAGTCGGGATCGGCATCATGTCCTCGGCACCAGGAGACGAAATAGGCCCATTTCGCCTGATAGAGCTGCGATGTGGAAGATCGATTGGCTGAAACCATCGTTCGTGCAACCTCTGCTGAAAATCCCTGGACAGCGAGTGCATTCTGGATAGTCTGCAAACGTGTAGGTTGAGCCACCGAGGGTTGTGATGAAATAACCCGTGGGGTTGACGTAACAGGTCGGGCCACACTGGCAAACGACGTGGCGGGGCGGTGAGAAGCGGGAGCAATACCGGAAACCACTGTCGCCGAGGCCACCACGGGACTACGAGAAGAATGATGCAGTCGTGACGGGAAATCTTCTGAAGTACTTCCAGAATTAGGGCGATCGGTGGATATGCATAAGCCAGGAAGTTGTCCCAATTGATTGACAGAGCGTCGATGTCGAAGGCTTGAGGATCCCGAATCGGACTGACAAACAGGGTCAATTGGGCGTTGTTTCTCGTAGCAAACAGATCGATCAGCGGCGACTCCCAGATGATGGAGATCTGCTGGAACACCTCCGGATGAAGTTGCCACTCTGTCTGAAGTACGGTGTCCGGACGTGATAAGCTGTCCGCTAAGACATTGAGCCGGCCCGGAACATGGCGGGCGTGTAGATGGATGTGATGAAGACGAGTCCACTCGTAGAGATCCCACACAAGGCGAAACATTGGAAGCGAGCGTGTTGTTCCCAACTTGTTGATGTGAGCAATCACTGTGGAATTGTCCGTCGCAATGAGAAGAGACGAGTACATGAGACGATGACTCCAATGTTGCACCGCCAAAATGACAGCCTTCATCTCCAGAAGGTTGATGTGAAGACTGGCATCCAACGTTGACCATCTGCCGGATACTACTAATTCGTCTAGATGGGCACCCCAACCGGTCTCGGATGCATCGGTGTACAGATGATAACTCGGAGTCGGAAAACGGAATGGAACGCCCTGCATGATGTTGAGCCGGGATTGCCACCAGATCAGATATGGATGAAGAGACGTCAATACCGGCACCGCTGGGTTTATGGAAGGTGTCTGTAGGTAAGGATACAGATGATACTGTAGTGGACGCACCTGAAGTCGGCCGTAATGAGTTAGGTCCTGAGTGGAAGTGAGCAAACCTACCAAACTTTGCCACTGTTGACGTGTCCGTGACGTTGATGACAAAAACTTTCGGATTACCAGCTGAATTTTGTCCCAACGATCCTGCGGAGGATACACTAGTTGATGTCGGGTATCGAACACAGCGCCGATGTAACGGCGAACTTGAGCCGGGACCAACTCTGACTTGAGAGGATGAGGGATGAATCCTAGATGACGTAAGACCAGAAGTGTGAACTGGACTTGCATGTTGAGACGGGACTCTTCCGCTGCCCATAGGAGGATGTCGTCTATATAAACCTCTACCTGAATACCCCGCAGGTGTAGAAAAGCCATGACCGGTGAGGTAATGCGGGTAAACAGCCAAGGGGCTATGTTGACCCCGAATGGGAGAACCTGCCATTCGAAACGGCGTTCGTTGACAACGAAGCGGAGATAACGGCGATGACGAGGATGAATTGGAACATGAAGATACGCGTCCTGCAGATCGACTGAGGCCAGCCAATCCCGAAGATGTACACGGGCCCGAATCGATGAAACAGTCGGCATCTTGAAATGAGGGGGGAGGGAGAGATGAAACTTGTTTAACACTTTTAGATCGATCACCATCCGCATCTGGGGCGAGTCTTTTTTGGGAACCAGAAACACGTGGCTGTAAAACCCAAAGCTGTCCTCTGTCGGCGGTAATTCTCTGACCGCTCCCTTCTCGATGAGCGTGTTGACTGACGACAGAAGAGTCTGCACGTGACTCGCAGAGACTGGTAGGCGGGATGGGCGTGGCCAAATGATAAGTTTGGGGAGGGAACGAAAAGTGAACAGGAAGCCGCGCTCCAAAACTCTCAAAATCCAGGTGTCGTCGGTGATGAGACGCCAATTGTCTATGAAGTATTGAAGGCGGCCGCCCACAACATGATGATTGAACGTCCGGAAAGGAGGAGGCTGCAAAACGTCGGCTTGATCTGATCCGGGAACTCGATAGTCATTTACTGGAACGACCACCCCTCTTGGTTGATTTACCACGAAAGGAACGGCGCCCACGCCGCGGAGGTTTGTCAATACCCCGAAACCTCCCTCGAGCGCCGCCATCTTGTTGGGTGGAAGAGGAGTTACGGCCCCGCCTCGAACGACGATCCGACGAACCACCCCGAGCAACAGCCCCAATCAAACGCGCAGTACGTTCCTCGCGGATGACCGGAACAACAGACTCAATAGAATTGTTGAAAAAGGCGCTGGAAGCTAATGGTTGATGAAGCAGAAAAATCCTTAACCATAAAGGACACGTCCGGCTTGACCGCCTTAAGTAAGGCGTTGCGTTGCGCTTGGAGAAGCGAAACGTATGAATAAGAAGAGGCCTGAATAACTTGATGATTAGCCTGTACTAGGGTTTCAATGAAACCCCGCAAATAAGCCACACGACCCGCAGACAAAGAAGTCGATCCATCGTCCTGGTGTAACTCCGGGTCCAAGGCAATCCGAGAAGCCGCTAACAAAAACCAATCAGTGATTGAGGAAGCACGTTGGATTGCCAATAACATCTCTTGAATATTCTCCACAACTTTGGTATTGAATTCAAGTGGAGTACATTTAGCTGATTTAGAAACCTGAGATAAATCTCGATCACGCTTGGGTGGCTTGTCAGGTAACACGTTATCATGAAGACGATAGGAAACTCCGAGACTAGGCTTCTTAAATTTATTGTCATCTTGTAATTGACGATCAAATTTGTCTAAATGATCTGCCCATGCTGGTGACGGGGCACATGTATGAGGCACAACCGGCTTGGAAACAGCTAATGCAGAGTCCGCAGCTGTCCGGCACTTACCACTAGAAGAAACCTTCGAAGGCACGGGCATATCCGGAACTAACGCTAAAAGCGCCTGCATATTAAGCGCAAGATCTATCTTCGACGTAACTTTGGCACTAGTCTGAGAGGAAGAAGAATCATCCGACTCACTCGACGAACTCGGAGACTGAGAACAAGACGATAAATCAGGATCCACCAAATGATCAAGGACAGGGGCTCGTTGATAATGAACATGGTAACCTTGATCAGAGGGAGCCGAAACACCAGGAAAACGGTGAGTAGGATCAGGAGAATGAACTATCGACGTACGAGAACGGCGTACCGGTGAACGGGAACGTCGTAAAACAGTACCAGAATGAATCGGGAGACGAGAACTACGGATCGGAGAACGAGATCGTCGAACCGAGGTAACAGAATCACGAACAGGTGACAACAAACGATGAGGTGGTGAACCCGAGCGTTGTGTACGAGAGCGTGAATGGTGATGTGAAGCTGAGTGTCGTGTAGCAGTATGTGAACGACGATGTGAAGTATCAACAATTGCGGGGATTGATGAACGTAAGCCCGCAACCTGAACACTTAATGGTAGGACCGAACAGGCTTCCATAGATTTTTCAGCATTAGGAAAACTATGTCTAGTTTTAACCCGTAAAGGAGAAATTGACACTCTACGTCGTTTCTTAGATTTCTTCCTACTAACATGTACATGTGGAGAACCAATAGGTAATGGAGAGATAGCCTTGGGTGAAGAGTCCTTTTGTTCGACGGGAACAAAAGACTGGCCAGGCTTGACCGACCTGGCCTTTGTTAAGCGTAACAAAGGGACTGGATTTGAATCGACCCTAGACAATGAAACTCCAGACCGGGACAAGCTGTCTAGTAACCTGGAATTATCATCCTGTAGGACGGTCCCGCTAGGAGGTATGCAAACTGACACGGGTGACTGAGGATCTTGACCAGCCCGGCCAAGATCTCCATTACACTTCATATCCTTAACTAAAGAAATCTCCAAGACCCGTCTGTCGATCTCCGACAAAGACGGGTCATCACAAGCATGTAACAGAAAAACCCGACGGGCCTGGGCATAATTCTTCCAGGCCGCCGGATTCCATAATACACATTCCGCGCACGTGGACGCCCGGTAACATAAATCTTTACAAGATAAACAAGCAGTATGAGCGTCTAAAGGGGATAAATCTTTCCCGCACGTACGACAAGGAATGCCAGTCGGAACTTCAGACATATTTATACAGTAAGTAAGTTCCGAATGAATAACAAACACAAGACTTGATAAAGGATATTACACCAGCGAGACAACAACAACCAATGTTGTAAAATTGCCTCTGAATACTTCCCTTTAGATGTGCACTGGTCGAGCAAACAAGAGAAAGAGGATGAGAAATGAGGCTACAGTCGCCTATATAGTGACCACGCTGGATTTGAGTGGAGAGCTCTCCTAGGGGCGGACAACTCTTCTCCTAGGGGAGTTAACTTTTTCTTTTAAACTTCCGTTTTCTACGTTTGATTGTGCAATTAATAAGGGATTAATGGCATTAATTAAAGCAGGTTTAAGACTTAGGTAGCAAACACAATTATTCAATACTGACTCCACTCCTTAAATGAAAACATCCTACAGCACCATTTTATTTCTCCTACGCTATTTTTTCTAATTATTCAGACAGAAAAACTTAAATTCAGGCGCCTGTGGAGAGAAATTCTGTTAAAATTCAACAAATTTCATCAGCTCTCTTTACAGCTCTTGGGATAAATAACATATCCAAGCCACCGTTGACATAAAGATGTCTTATTTTCTGCTTTTAAGTCTAAAATTGCTGTTGGAAAAATTAGAAGAAATTGGGTACTTAATTACTCATTCTCACTCTCCTGTGGCTAACTCTTACATCATATTCTGCATTCTTTGGAAAATTAGATTTTCCTAAATATGTTAATTTTTTTTTTGCTGTACACCAGTCAGAATACTCTGCTTTCTGGCCTGCAATCAGGGGACTACCATATTGTAGCCAAAGTTTTCTGCTACTAGCTGTTACACCATTATGGAATCTACATGTTGATTCTAGAACATATATCTTACACAAGATATATTCATTTTTTTATCCAGTCTATCATGATACTTTCATACCGTTAAGAAACATACATGTATTTATTATAAACATTCACAATATCTACAAGCTACAAACTAGCCTGTACAAAAATCTAAAACAGTTTAAATTCTGCCTGTAAATGCACCTTGTATCAAATATTTATTATATTGTGAAGTCCAGTGTATGCCGCTCAGACATCCCTCGGTTTATTGCTATCTTGCCTATGTGAAGGCTAATTCGAACATACCTTCAGTCCGTCTCAATGTTATAGCATTGTACCGAAAGTGGTGTTGAATTCCCGATAAACACTGGCGAACACCTGCAGTGCTGTGACGTTGACGGTTAGCGGGGATAACTATAGTGAGCGCGCGCGTAATTGATATTTTCCCGCAATTTGCACCAATGTTCTCACTGACCAGCTGGGAAGTGATGCCTCATTCAAAAATTGTTTTCATCAATGTGGAAGGCATACACTATTATATTTTATCTAATTTGATAGAATCCCGTAATAAATATTCGATTGTGCATATCCGAATCGAAATAAAGATCTCGGAAGTCACTTTCGTCCAGCAGTTTAGACCCTCAACCTGCGGCCTCGGGTCTAAACTGCTGGACTCGTGCCAACTGGTGTTTATCTGGGAAATTTGAAACATCTTCCTCGGTCTTTATTTCTTAAATAAACATCACTTGGGCATGCTAGGGCACATGAACAGGTCAGTTTGTACCGAGTTTGACCTTAAAATTTTTCTTCTCGACACTGGAAAAAGGTATCGTTATTGAGTGCTGAATACAGGTGATCTCTCAGACAGGTTCATTTGTATACTAACTATGATACATTGTTACTGATATGCTGTTTATGTGTGACTAGTCTTGTGCAGAATGAATAAAAAACATCCATGAACCTCCTCCGAAACAGAGTGGAATAACCCAAAGCCAAATTATTTGTCATATTTACATCAGTCCATATACATAAAGGAAGTTCAGGTCATCACGATCCATGTTCTGGCTTTATAAAATTGCAGATTTGTGGCTAAAACATTCTATGACATGTCCAGAGGTATGATCTGGCTGCATAAATGTGGTATGTACATCTGCTAACAGTGGTTTAATAATGGCGGTTCATGACTTGGAGATGATTATCAATCAGACTCCACTTGGGGAGATTACATAAGGTGGAGGTTAAACGAATAGGGCGGTTCGCTTCTTATTCTTGTGGTTTCATCTTATCACTAAACTCGCATGCATATGTAAAAGCTCTTAATTTAAATCAGTGTGCAAGAAATGAACACCGAACGTACTCGAGATAAAAAAGCTTTGATCTCGGCACAGGTGAAGGCAGCTGTTATAACAACATTCAAGATCCACAAGTGGGTCAGCTATCGGGGGGGGGGGGGAAGGATCGAGGTCTCCACAAATTCAATGACTTTCAAACCACCTTTCAACTCAAATGAAACACCTAAGAAAATATTCTGCACTGGAATCTTGTGGAGCAACCCAATATGAACAGGTTTGAACAATAAGAGCTGAATGTAGGCAAGCTACTTTTTTCTTCTTTTTTTTTAATTCACGTCTCAGGTCATTAATTGATCAAATTATCAGAGACCTTATCGTACATAGTAGCTGAATGCTTGATCTCTTTGTTCTAATATACTCTATATACATTTGCCTAGTAAGTTCTTAATATTGCACTATTTACACAATAAATATTCCATCATTGCTGCCATATAGCTATTCCGTCTTGAACTTGGCCTGTGCCAGGCGCGGCTGATCCACAAACTCTGTACCGTACACGAATATAAGGAAGACGGACACCACACTGGCCACACCCCAAAATAACACATACATCGCCTGCTCACTCAAATGCTCTGAAACAGACAAAATGCACCAATCAGCTATACTTTCAAAGTATGGTCAGGCAATAGAAGATCGAAGTGTGGAATGGAATAGGCTCACCATAATCCTGTGGCAATGAAAAGTTATATGTACTCACCATCAGGTAGTAAAAGACTGATCAGGCACATGGCAAAGGCCACCAGAAAAATCACAGGTAACTGAAACACAAGCACAGTTTAATGGTTCAGATGAAACACAAGCACAGTTTAATGGTTCAGATGAAGGTATTTAGAATGATTATTTCCTCTCCATAAGCTTTTGTGTGAGAGCATACATTTTCCAAGGTTTACATCATTACGGTAAACCCTCGAATAATTCAGTCACAGGAAATAAACTATAAAATCAAGTAGTGGTCAAATTTATAAGAACAGGAAGTTGACAGAATCATTCAAATATCATGCATATGATCCGTTATTTGTTAATTTTTTCCCCACTGATTTTAGAGGATGTCGATTTTATTAGAACAGCTGATTGAAGTTTGTCCTGAAAATTGGGGGTGATTGAATTTTGATAGGAGGATTGAATTATTAGAGGGATCACCATACTGCAGTTACAGAATACGCAAGAAAAGTCTTAAAATTCAGCAACTTATTCCATGCATAGGATTGAGAATTCCTACATGTATGGGCACACATCATTATGATGTAGCACACTTTGCAACTAAAGACAACATTTTCGTGAAATTATGTGATAACTTTGACATACTGCAATTCAGAAATTCAGTCAAGCGGCCAAGAGATGTCATTTCTATCATTACGAGGAAGTTTTAATGTTCTGGACAAATCAGCCTATGTCAATGACAACAGGATTCCCAGTTACTTGGCGACGGGCGGTGGTTCTCTCCGGGTACTCCGGCTTCCTCCATCAACCAAACTGACTGTCACCATATGAACAAAACAACCTTGAATGTGACATTAAGCCAAACCCCCCCCCCCCCCTCTCGCTCCCCCAAGATGAACTTAATCCATAACTTACAGCATAGTATTTCCAGTCTTTGTCAGATTTCAAGGGAGACAACTGAGATAGGCCTTCCTCCTCTTCTATGATGTAATTACCCAGACACAGGTCTATAGAATCCTAAATGAAAAGAGAAACTTATGACATCTGATACATGGTATATGTATTGATGTGCGAACGTCTCTGCAATTTCGATACCTTCTATTGAATATCAAAATATGATCGCCTCAAAAACTTGATGAAAACCTGGCAATATTTGGGTTTGAGGTGAATAATTATGTTTATTAGCCTACACACCATTAAAAGAATGTGAGCCATAACATACATTTAGCAAACAAGAAGTACATCTATGATACAGATGACTTTTGCTCCTGAAGAAGAGCACACTTCCTTGATAGCATTAGTGTTAGTAGAGAAGGGCACACAATACCATTAGTGTTAGCGGAGAAGAGCACACGATAGCATTAGTGTTAGTAGAGAAGATCACACGAATAGTGTTAGTGGAGAAGAGCACACAATAGCATTAGTGTTAGTGAAGAAGAGCACACGATAGCATTTTGTTAGTAGAGAAGAGCACACAATAGCATTAGTGTTAGTGGAGAAGAGCGAATGATAGCATTAGTGTTAGTAGAGAAGATCACACGAATAGTGTTAGTGGAGAAGAGCACACAATAGCATTAGTGTTCTTAGAGGAGAGCACGACAGCATCAGTGTTAGTAGAGAAGGACACACAATAGCATTAGTGTTAGTAGAAAAGAGCACACGATAGCATTAGTGTTACTAGAGAAGAGCACACGATAGCATTAGTGTTAGTAGAGAAGAGCACACGATAGCATTAGTGTTACTAGAGAAGAGCACACGATAGCATTAGTGTTACTAGAGAAGAGCACACGATAGCATTAGTGTTAGTAGAGAAGAGCACACGATAGCATTAGTCTTAGTAGAGAAGAGCACACGATAGCATTAGTGTTAGTAGAGAAGAGCACACGATAGCATTAGTTTTAGTGGAGAAGAGCACATGATAGCATCACTGTTAGAGAAGAGCACACGATAGCT
This sequence comes from Hanleya hanleyi, assembly GCA_036873755.1. Classification (NCBI taxonomy): domain Eukaryota; kingdom Metazoa; phylum Mollusca; class Polyplacophora; order Lepidopleurida; family Hanleyidae; genus Hanleya; species Hanleya hanleyi. Next base: position 55,231 of record JAVTVY010028442.1, read on the forward strand.
TTAGTAGAGCACATGATAGCATTAGTGTTAGTGGAGAAGAGTAATGATAGCATTAGCATTAGTGGAGAAGAGCACAAAATCGGATTAATGTTGGTGGAGGAGAGCACACTATAGCATTAGTGTTAGTAGAGAAGAGCACACGATAGCATTGTCGATAGTGGAAACGAACACATTTCCAGTGACTGAACGAAGGTCATTAGTCAGCAAAAGTACACTTTCTGTGACAAAGTTAGTGTGATGAAATTACATCAACGGCAAAAAGTGTTGCAAATCTACCGGCCTTGGTTTGATTCAAAAGGTATTGCAAGGAATTAATATGATACGATATAAACACAACAAAAGAAGAAAAAAAAGATGGGCAGATGGATGGATGTCCATGATATCAACAATTCCCCCACAAGTCCAATTTTGGCCACAGGTAATAAGTAGTGAGGCAGAGAAATTGGGCTGTGATTGAATTATTAGATCTTGTGATGAAAACATTTATTTCAAATTTAACAAAAGGCCTGTGAACAAAGTAATAGTAAGTTCTGATGGAAAAATATGCCCGCTAATTGTGAAATAGATTACACTAGCAGTGGTGTAGTTCATGAGACAATCAGTATACTTGTTCATCCTGTATTATTATACTATTGTCTGTACCAAATAATCTATTCTCGATGTTTTCATCGATATATTGAAGTGGATTTTTCGTACACTGAAATGAGAGTAATTTTATTTCAAACTATCAAGAAAATTCTTCCAGTAGGAATAACTTGCGAAAACAATAAGTGGATGGGCGACTTGGGGGGGTATTTTTTAGATTATGGTGGCAAGCTAGAAAATGATAGCCTTTGTAGACATCGTCACCATGGCCCCTAAATAACAGGGTAGATCTTGGTGAGTTTTGTCTCTTCTCAAGTGAAATTTAATATGAAAAATAAAATTACACCAATTGAGTTTATGTCAAATTTCCATTCTGTATAAAAAATCTACTTTGAAATATGGGCGAAAATGTTCAGAATAGATTATCTGGTACAGACTATGATGTTATAATGATGACCTTACCTGTCTGTAACCATCCCCAAAATTGTTCTTGAAATATCGAGTTAGAGAGTTGATACCATCCAAGAGTAAACCACGTGACGTTCTCTTCCCAGTTCTGAAATAGAATGGTGAAGACTGTGCAATAATTAAGAACATCCTGGCATCCCGCTGTGAGACTACCGGATCACACACACTCAACCACTATTAATGAGAAGGATTTTATGTCATTTTCAACAACTTTTCAACTACAAGAAACAAATGGCAACAAATATGGTATTATTGAAGCTCTGGAGAGACACCAATGCTAAAATAACATTTCAAAAATTTCATTGCAGGTGGAAGTGGAGTTTTCCTTTTTCTTGTACAAGTGGGCCTCTTGTCTGTCACCAAATGTAGTGTCAAAGTGACTTCATGGAAAACCACATGAGAGCATAACATGGGTCTAAGAGCGGATTCATGCTGTTTTCCAATCAGGAAGGTTCTACCTCTATCTGTCGGGATATGATGTCAAGATATAAAAAATACAAGGCCAAAAGTACTGAGCGCTCAAGAGAGGAAGTGCTTTGATCCTGCCTGGAATGGAGACATTTAAGACTACACAATCATCAGAGTCCAGAGAAAACTATTATTATTCAAATTAGCTAGAGCCAGTTTCAGCCCAAATCGTTTATTATGTGCCAACAAGGCAGAGTGTTGGATCAGTTTGCATATGCAGACCGATTGTATAACCCTTGACAGACTGGCTGGTCTCACTTCAAACCTGGGATCATCCGATTTATTGTTTTTGATTGCGCTAATCTTGTATACAAATTAAAGATTCTGACTGGTTTACATATAATTATTGGTCACATTCACTGCAATGATTTAATGAAGTGACCGTCTAAAAGAAAATAACAGTTTTCTGTTTATTTCATTTTCATTCATTACTTTGTTGCTGAAATGAAACAAAGCAATACATTTGTTCCAATTACCCAAACAATTTTCACAGCGACTAGCAGATTTACCATAGATTGTGTGCACAAAGAGGCTCAATGGGGATATTCAGGTTGACCAGCATCAATGTCTAAGACATCTCCCGATAGCTCAAATGAAATACCAGCTGCTTCCGTGCTGAAGTAAAAATGTACAGGAGACTTCTAGCAAGAAATGAAATACTGGCTCCCTCGACTTACATGACATTGGAGTTTTTTTATTGATACTTCAGGTAAATCCCACAATATGTGCATATAAAATTAAATATTTTAACCGTTTTACATAATCATCGGATAAATGTTGGAAGATATTCATTTCAATTAAACAAGGTTATTTTATGAAGAGAGGCATCGCCTGCTCTAGAGTACAGTTACGCAGTGTGCATACGCCCCCTTGTTAGGCCCCATGCAAGCGGAGATGTACAGGCTATTAATAGACACAAAGGCTTGATTCAATTATTACTTTGGGGAACATATGGGGGTTACGCGTTCACGATTGATAACACAACAAAGCAGTGGATAAAACATTCCAATTAGCAAACAATGTAATGTTGTACGAATAATCAGTTTTTTTTATTGATAGACATTTTAGAAGTTGGGGACTAGTAACCAAACGAACTGTTACCAACGTAACCAAACGAACTGTTACCAACTGGGCCGTCCGGACGGTATGGCAGCCCGTTCCTACACTCGTGAAACGGGCATAACATGCCGCTCTTCTCGTCACGCTAACCTGCCTGTTCGCAGTGTGCCCCAAAGTCGAGAAGCTTTGTCAATATGGGGACTCTAAATTTACGAAAACGTCCGTTTTCCTGAACTGACCTGCACAAAGTATTCGGAAGTGGTCAGTTTTTCACGACTGCGATATTCACTTCCGGTCACGAATACTTAGGGAACTTACCGTAATGTTATGCCTCGACAACATGATCACGCCATAATTTACTGAAAATGATGCAAAAATCAAGGGACATACGCGATGCATGTTTTCAGGATAGGCCATCGTTCACAAATTTCCATTCTCCTCTAAATTGACTCTTGCGGATCGATTGGGATTGTTTCACCAATAGTCCAGTCAATCTGTGGTTTGACCTAGAAAAAATTGCAACAGAAATGCGGTTTGCTGCAACTATTCCCCCAAACCATCCCGAACAACATATAAAAAATGTAGATGAATATTAGCGAGGGAAAATTTTTAATTTGCATAAATCCAAAATGGCCGTTCTGCGCAATATTTTCGGTCAATTTTACGCATATACACTCTACCTTGGGCAGAGTTGCTCACATTAAGCACTACAAATTAAAACAACTTCAGATACATTCGCACTGATAATATTTGTAGATATTTTGACCAAGCAAATAGCAAATATGGCTCCCATTTTCAAGATGGCCGCTGTTCAGTCAGTCGGATACCATCTCTAGCAAATTAATCCAACGGTAACGGTGGTCCTTGAAGGAATGAAGGTAACGTTGATTCTTCAAAGAATGGACATAACGGTGACTCTTCAGGTATGAAAGTAACGATGATCCTTCAAAGAAAGGAGGTAATGGTGGTCTTGCATGTAAGAGGTAACGGTGGTCCTTCAGGTATGAGGTAACAGTGGGCTTTCAGAAAGTGAGGTAACAGTGGTCCTTCAAGGAATAGTTGTAACGGTGCACTTTCAGGTGTGAAGGTAACAGTGATGCTTCAAACAATGGAGGTACTCGTGGTCCTTCAGTTATGAGGTTACAGTGGTCCTTCATATATGAGGTAATGGTGGTCCTTCAGGTATGAGGTAACGGTGGTCCTTCAGGTATGAGAAAAGGGTAGTCTTTCGGAAATGGAGGTATCGGTGGTCCTTCATGTATGGAGGTAACGGCGATCTACCAGGTATGGATGTAACGGTGGACCATCAGGTATAGAGGTAACGGTGGACCATCAGGTATGGAGGTAACGGCGATCCACCAGGTATGGAGGTAACGGTGGACCATCAGGTAGGGAAGTAACGGTGGACCATCAGGTATGGAGGTAACGGCGATCTATCAGGTATGCAGGTAACGGTGGACCATCAGGTATGGAGGTAACGGTGGACCATCAGGTAGGGCGGTAACGGCGATCTACCAGGTATGGAGGTAACATTGGACCATCAGGTATGGAAGTAACGGTGGGCCATCGGGTATGGAGGTAACGGCGATCTACCAGGTATGGAGGTAACGGTGGACCATCAGGTATAGAGGTAACAGTTATTCTACAAATACAAGCGTTTTGTCCGTCGTTCAATATCCATCCGTCATTCATTAAAGAATTTCCGCCTCCATAATCCAAAGACCTGATTCATATAAAAGCATTAGCACCAGATTTACAGAATGAATCATGGTATACATAAAACTAGGCTAGTTTCCTGCAAGAGAGAAGAACGGAGGTAACCGTGGACCTTAAAGAATGGAGATAACGACGGTCTATCAGGTATGTGGGGTAACAGAGATCCTTCAACGAACGGAGGTAACAATGGACCTTAATGTATGGAGGTAAACGACGGTCTATCAGGTATGGGGGTAACGGAGTTCCTTCGACGAATGGAGGTACCAGTGGACCGGTAATGGTGGTCTTTCAGGTATGGCAGAAACGGTGGTCTTTCAGGTATGGCGGAAACGGTGGTCCTTGAGATATGGAGGTAAAGGCGACCGTCGGAAGAATGAGGGCAACGTTGGACCCTCAGGTGTGAAGGTTACGCTGCTCCTTCAAGGAATAGAAGCAACTGTGGCCCTTCAAGGGATGAAGGTAACGGTGGATCTTCAGTTATGGAGGTAACTGATGTCTTTCAATTATGGAGATATTAAAGGTGGTCCTTTCAGGAATGGAAGTAACGATGAAAATGGTCGTAATGGTGGACCTCCAAACGGTGGTCCTTCAGTTATGTAGATAACAATGGTCGTTCAAGAATGGAGATAACGGTGGACGTATGGAAGTAACGGTGGTCCTTCCATTATGGAGGTAACGGTGGTCCTTCAGTTATGGAGGTAACGGTGGATCTTCAGTTATGGAGATTACGGCGGTCCTTCAAGTCATGGAGGTAATGTTCGAACTTCAGGTAAATAATTAACAGTGATTCTCGGGGTATGAAAGCGACGGCAGACACCCAGGAATGGAAGTAACGGTGGTCCTTCAATTATGAAGGTAATGGTGGCCCTTTAGTTACGGAGGTAATGATGGATCTTCAGTTATGTGGATAACAATGGTCCTTCAAGTATTGGAGGTAACGTTTGAACTTCAGGTATACAAGTAACGGTGATCCTTGGAGTACGGAAGCAACGGCAGACGTCCAGGAATAGAGGTAACGGTCATCCTTCGAGCAATATACGAAAAGGTGATCCTTCATGGAATGGAGGTAACGGTAGACATAATTCATGTATGCAGGTAACGGTGGTCCCCAGTAATGGAGGTAAGGAACATCCTAAGGGAGGTAACGGTGGTCAGTCAGGTATGAAGGTAACGGTAAACCTTCCATGCATGGATGTAACGATGGCCATGTATAGAGGTAAAGATGTTTCTTCAAGGAATGCAGAAAACCGTGCTCCTTCAGATATGAAGGTAAAGGTGGTCATTCAAGGAATTAAAGAATTTGATAATTCAGAAAATACTGTTTATTTTGCTTCGCGAGAATGTTCGAATTCGGCGGCCACCCTCGGGTAATTATCGATACGGGTAGGTAGGGCATAATCGTTTGATCGATTTCATCAATGTACTATTTCTTCTTCGCTTTGTTCCTCAAGACAACTACTGTGTCACTACTTACATCCTTCATATTATACATGTCTCTATACTCCATATCACGAGGTCACAAATGTGAAGCGGAACTCCTGGAAGTAAGACTGACGACTGGATATCGCTATGGCAGACCCGCTATCTTCCATGGTACGACTTTGTCAGACGAACCATGGTTGGGAATGATGCTACTCTAAAGAGAGAACATGGATCAGACAGTTATAAGATAGCAGTTGTCCATTTAACCCTATCTGGCTTGAATAGGGGGGGGGGGGGCGGAAATTGCCCCTACATATTTTCGCTATCGCTAAGGCTAGAGAGCTGCTACTTACCGCACTATATCTTTGGATCGAGCTGTACAAGAAAATGTAAAAACAATCTAAGAGACCGCCATGATGACGTCACAGTGACGTCATTTTCAAAAAGAGCATTTTTAGGGCGATTTTCCGGCCAGAATACAGATACACTTGACCACAATGGCCAGGCATTGGCGGAGATAAAAATCTAGGTAATCGTAATTGCTGATGTCAAAGGTGCATTGTAGGGTAGTTTGGTTAGCAAAATCAGATTTGGCGTGATCGAAATTATATATATAGACACAAACATTATTCAAATTGGACACAAACATCTATTTCTTTGCCAGATGTACTGGCAGAAGAATAGCGGCCATCTTGGAAAATGGCGACCATTTTGAACTTTGGGCAGAGAAATGTCTTCCACCTTCATCCGTTGTCAATTATTTATGCGAAGATGTATTAGCTCAAACCTTTATTTGAAAATACAGTCCCTGAATGTAATATCCGCATAAATATGTAGACAGAAAACAGGCAATGAGCGGCCATGCAAATTAGAAATTTTCCCTTGTCTACATCAATCTACATTTTTGATATGTTGTTCGGAATCACTTCAGAGGTTATTTACCGCAAACCCCGTTTCTGTTGCAATTTTTTCTAGGTTTGGCGATTTTCTCGCTAGATTGACTGGACTACAAACCACTTAACCTCTTACCATTCGCCAAGCAAATGTTGCAAATCTCGTTCCGCTCTCGCTGGACAGGTTACTATTTTAATGTGTACGCATACGGCATTGAATATATTTTCAGAGGAGATATGTGTCAAAGGTACAGCAATAATATTTCAATTTTTCTCGTCTTTTGAACTTGACCGGATCCTGTCCAGTGCAATGTATTATGGGGGACTCCTGCTCCCCGAATGCATCCAATCAAAATATGGCCAAAAATTAGAAAATTGCAACCTCTGCAGTGCACCTTCAAATGACCTACTTGAAACTCCTGTGAAATGTATAACAAAAATCCCCACAGGGGGTGGGTGGGGAATATTCACTGCATTATAGGCGAGTCACAGTATCAGTTTTCATTGCAGCAGCATTTATATTGCACATATTTCTTGTGGGACATAACAGTGGCTGTGCTATATTGAAAGCTGAGGGACAAGTGCACTCACCGACTGAATGCTAATATGATTCCCATACTTCATGAACATTCGCACTTGTAAAAATAGAGGGTGTACTGGGATATCTCATCGCTGGGCCTATTTGTCTGTATCTGTGATTTTCCCAGTCTATCTCACTCACCTGGTGAAGTCTGTCTTGAGTGCCCCTGTACCAGCGTACTGTACAGATAACGTGTCCGCATTGTCAGCCCAAACTACACAAGAACAGAACTTTTCATTATATATCATGTATGGTACAGGAATACATTTAGCACAACATTATAAATAACCTTATTTCATATCTGAAAGAACAAGGGACCAAGCAATGACAAATTGCGTCTGTCAGATGAAAAGATCAACAATAAAAGGAAAATTTGATGAGAGTGTCTTTGGTATAATTCCTTTATTAATTCAATCACAGGAAGTGGAATTTCCCACCATAAAATCAGAGTGATCAAATTTATTAGAACAGGAAACGAGTCCAAAATCATGACAAACTAGTCCAAAATCATACGACAAACTAGTCCAAAATCATACGACAAACTAGTCCAAAATCATATGACAAACTAGTCCAAAATCATACAGATAATCCATTATTCATTAGAATAAGCAATTTAATTTTTTGTCCCAGAAATTTGGAGTGATTGAATTTTGATAAGGAGATTGAATTATTAGAGTGACTAGCATACATCTCGTGATGATATATTTCATAGTAGGTTACTCACTGTTCCTATAGGCAGCTAAAAATATTTCCTGATCAGTGATCTTCTGACCTGGATGTAGGACCCCTAATCTCTATGAATAAATAACACATGGTATATTATATAATTATGGGATTACAATGAGGTACATATAATCTTATGAACCAGAGAAACACAATATTCGCAGAGGCCGTCAAACATCACATTTATCAAATAGGAATCACATCATTGTTCAAATACATAAAATAATCACACTGCATTTGAATTTGACGTTGAATGTTATAAATATTCATGGAATAAGATAATTATTCTGAAGAGTTTCTTTAGAAATATCTCTAAATCAGGCCTAATCATGCATGTCACCAGCTGCTGCACAGAGGTTTGAGGTCGATGCCATGGTCGATATATCATAATCTATTAATCACATATTTATAGATGAATGATAGCATTGTAATTGACAAAACAAGTCCGCTTAAAATATAGTTTTACATGAAATTGTTTCATAGAAAATTTGACCCTCGGAAAAATACAGTCAATGTTGCAAAAATTTCTTCTTCCCATTTTGATGATACAGAGCACATTAAAGCACGATATATATTGTCACGAAAAGTTTAAAAATCAAGGTTGATTATCAGAGGACTACTCATACTTTGCAAAATTTTAACACATAGCAAGATCCATTTACATCCAGGTGTTTTTCGGCCAGACTGCTGAGAGAATATGACAAGTTGTTCCTCGAGAGGAAACCACTGCCGTGCCCAATATCAGCCCAAGAGCAGGTAACGGATATCAGGCCTGCTCGTGAGGGCAGATATCCATATCATGATATGGAATGGTGTCAAACCATAGTATCAACAAGGCTAAATGTCCAGAGTCGTAGGCAAATAATATGTGATAAAAACAAATACATAACCAAAGTTCATGTGATACAGTGCCACTTGCACAAACCCACTGTTTCCACGAGTCTCTGGTTATTTCACAATTCTATATGTTGGTTAATTCAGATTTGGCTGTATTTCATCCTTTGAATGAGTGCTGTGGGTTATATAACAGAAAAAGAAGTGGAAAAGTTTGTACCAAGAGTTGATTCTCCAGAACATCTCTGCCCACCATGCCTTGGACGACATTAGTCCGGTCGAGACAGTCCATACAGTTGGTCCGTAGTACGCCCTCCTGCTGACTAACCAATGTCCCATCACGCTGCATGAAAAAATACCTGTAACCAGTGTGTATGGTAGAATGAACCAAGGGACATCAATGGCACGTTGTTATGAGACAATAGTATGCAGGACATTTCAGAAATTGCTTGTTACCAAGAGATATCCAGAAATATGAAATCGGGGAGAGGGGGGATCTTTTACATCATTGGAGCTAATCATGGAAGAAAAAAGGAAGGAGAGCAGAGGCAAAGGAGGTGGGGAGAGAGCATATGGAGGCATTATGCACTAGAGGGATATTAATCGACTTATTAAAAGTATTTCGCACACATACATTTCAGGAAGCACACTTCCAATCTCTCTAGTGAACTTTCATGTTATTAACCCCTAATAATACAATCGACGAAATAAGGACAAGGGCTCGCTAAACTTCTTGGGATGTCCATTCTCATGGCATCAGATTGTATAGCTCCCACTGTCAGATATACCCTCTGGCCACACTGGGGTTGAAATCGTGGCAAGCTGATTTTGTGTGCATTAGCATAGTTCACTTGTGAATGGAGCAGAGTGGGCTCAGAATATCACAGTTACTACACTTTGTACCATGTGTTCTTGTGTAATATTTTTGCATAATACTTGTAATTTCTTTTACAAGATCACTGAACGCATTTCATATCTCTCTCGTATGCATATACATGCTCCCTGTATCGATCAAAATCGATACAGACCAAATGCGCATGATTGCTGCATTTTTCTGCGCAGAGCAGTCAGAAGGTGTTACACCAAGTGGTTAGGAGGTTACAAACTCTGACAGTGAGAGAATGGGATAGCATGACTCACCCAAAATTTTTGATGTCATCTTCCAGTCTGTCCATTAATAGGGATAACCTGTCCCACCTCATGCGTCTACACTCGTGATGGAAGTCAAATGATTCATACCTGAAAAACACGATATCATCGGAATATCACGCTGAATAAAATAAAATTAATCTCGAGGGAGGGAGGTTTTTAATTTTTTTCCCGCAAAGACGAAATATTTTCTGGCAAATGTCAACCTTCAACAATATTATTTCCTAGAGTCAGACAGCTAAAACAAGATATCAAACAACTCGGACTGAAATGTTCAAGAAAAATATTTTGGCAAAACTTTGAGAGGAAAGTATAAAAACAATAATGCAGAATTTGTTAAAAAAAATGTTGGTTTTTTTTTACATTTTTATTTATGCTGCGAGTGACAAAAGGCTTGACACGGCCCAAAAAAAATGTTGGGTTTTTTTTACATTTTTATTTATGCTGTGAGTGACAAAAGGCTTGACACGGCCCAAAAACAATGTTGGGTTTTTTTTACATTTTTATTTATGCTGTGAGTGACAAAAGGCTTGACACGGCCCCAAAAAAATGTTGGTTTTTTTTTACATTTTTATTTATGCTGTGAGTGACAAAAGGCTTGACACGGCCCAAAAAAAATGTTGGTTTTTTTTTACATTTTTATTTATGCTGTGAGTGACAAAAAGCTTGACACGGCCCAAAAACAATGTTGGTTTTTTTTTTACATTTTTATTTATGCTGTGAGTGACAAAAGGCTTGACACGGCCCAAAAAAAATGTTGGGTTTTTTTTACATTTTTATTTATGCTGTGAGTGACAAAAGGCTTGACACGGCCCAAAAAAAATGTTGGTTTTTTTTTACATTTTTATTTATGCTGTGAGTGACAAAAGGCTTGACACGGCCCAAAAAAAATGTTGGTTTTTTTTTACATTTTTATTTATGCTGTGAGTGACAAAAAGCTTGACACGGCCCAAAAACAATGTTGGTTTTTTTTTACATTTTTATTTATGCTGTGAGTGACAAAAGGCTTGACACGGCCCAAAAAAAATGTTGGTTTTTTTTTACATTTTTATTTATGCTGTGAGTGACAAAAGGCTTGACACGGCCCAAAAAAAATGTTGGTTTTTTTTTACATTTTTATTTATGCTGTGAGTGACAAAAGGCTTGACACGGCCCAAAAAAAATGTTGGTTTTTTTTTACATTTTTATTTATGCTGTGAGTGACAAAAGGTTTGACACGGCCCAAAAAAAATGTTGGTTTTTTTTTACATTTTTATTTATGCTGTGAGTGACAAAAGGCTTGACACGGCCCCAAAAAAATGTTGGTTTTTTTTTACATTTTTATTTATGCTGTGAGTGACAAAAGGCTTGACACGACCCAATGCCGCGGGAGACTGTGAAGATAGAAATTCATTGTATTCAGCCTAAGTCTAATGACATGTATTTGTGAATTTATAATCATAGCAGAAGTGAATAACGGTACGTCTGTGTAGAGCAAACATATGCAAACAATTTAATCAATCAATCCAAACTCAGTTAGATGGATCATAGACCGGAAAATGTGCCATAATGTGGCTGATCAACATGTATATATTAACACTTTCACCGATTTACCCCTGGGTTTAACTTTATATAAGCTAGGTGTACATTTTTCAACAGAGAATGATTGGTGAAAGGGTTAAACATATTGCAGAATGGTTAGGTCGGTGTCACTAAGAACGCTCATGATTGTCGAGCATTTGTGCAAGTGAATGACAGACCCACCAATTACCACACCAGCCTGTGCAGAACCAGGGTATAAAATATGGACAATGCGGATGGATAAGCAAAATCTGCTTACACACAAGATAACTTTACCTAGATCATGTGATAAGTAATACTGAAATAGTAGCTGAATGAACCCTAATATAAGTAAAAGAAATGATGGCATACCTGATATTGTTGTTCTGGGCATTAATGATCATCTGTGCCAACGACTTTTCAAGCTGTTGTTCTCTCCCTTTGTGATTAATCTGTATAGGATTAGCGGGAAATGGTGTAAAATTATTGACAATACAAATGGCATTACATGTACCCTATATTGCAACTTATACAATGCTTCATTTGCACAACATTCAAGTTACATTTAATGCTTCAACAATGCAGCTTGGCAGATAGCACTGGCAGGTGGATTAACACAGCGATTCACAGTGGTTCGTTCATCCAGTCTCTTTAATATCTCTTTAACCTAGGAAATAATTTTAATCAATGATAACTGGACTATTTTCGACCTAAAGTTGCCAAAATTATCAGAAATATAAGCATAATGGTGCTTGGAATAGTAGGAAAATTTGATCCATAGTTATAATATTTACACAAGATATCAATAGTTAAAAAATTCATCCCATGTTAAAGAGATAGGGCAGAGACTGGATGAACAAACCCCTGTGAACCGCTGTCTCAATGCACCTGCCACTGCTATCAGTGCAGCTCCATTGTTAAGAGATCAACTTGAATTTTGTGCAAGTGTGCAAGTTGGGGATTCCTTACTTTTATGCATAGTTTTTTTTAACATACAGACTTTTGACAAAAGTATGTACAAAATACAAAGAAAAGTAAACGCATATTCTTGAGTTCCATCACAAACCTGATAAACTGCATATTAGTCACTTGACCAAAATTTACGTTATTGAATGCAAAAGAAAATAGAGAAAATACAATTCTCACCAAGTTTACAATAACTTGTTTGCCATAGAGCCAAATTTGGTTATCAAAATGCCTCTGAAATCCATCTATCTGGAAAATAGAACCAAACTTTGATGCCACATGTCAAAGTATAATCACACAATCTTCAATAGAATATGGTGTATATCCATGAACTAGGCATTGCATTTCAAAACAATGTTATTGTATACGAATGGCACACAGATAGGACTTCCCTAAACTACATTTTTGCTTCTAAACAAAACCTATCATACCAGGGAGAGATACTTGTATGTAAATTTCTCAAGAATATCTCAAAAGTTAATATACATGTAAAAATTATAACGCAGGAAAGAAGCAATCAGAGATTGCTTAATTTTATGCCCCCCATTCCCCTTTAGTCTGACACTGCCCTGCCATTCTTCTGTCCTATATTGGTCAGTGGAGGCCTAATTTGGATAATTATAAAACTTATGTTTCAATCACTTCTTTCGCCATGCCTCACATAATACATATTCCAAGTATCAAGTCGATCGACCAACAAGAGATAAAAAATGTTTTGATGCAAGATGGTCGCCAGGGCTTTTCGCCAAATCCGAAAATGTGACCTGGTTATGAGACCTACATTCCTTTGAGTATATTATGGTAACGTTATGAAGCGATCAGTGAACTTTGAATTTTGCACCCAATTCACCCTTTTTGGGGCAATTTCATACTTCGGGACTTTGGTCTGCTTTGGAATGTAGAATAACATATATATAGCCACTTTCCCCATTCAAATGGGTAATTGGTCGATCAAGGGCTACTTTGCATAAATATCACAACTCTGCTTCAGTCACTTTCTTCACCTTGATTTAATTGTATAATGTACAATGTATATCCCAAGTATCAATCCAGCCTGGACAAATATTTATATCCCATTCACTAAGGTTTGAGGAACAAAGGGCCATAACTCTTGAAAATATTACCGAAATGCAGAGAAACTTAACGCTGCACAACTGCCCACATATCATGCAATTTCCTACTTGTCCATACAATATTAACCGAGATCCAGCCCGGACAAGTCCCAATTCACAAAGATTTCAAGAACAAAGGGCCATAACTCTTGAAAATATACGCGAAACGCGGAGAAACTTTACGCTGCACAACTATGGGGTACTGACCACATATCATGCAAATTTCATACTTTTCCATACAATATTAACCAAGATCCAGCCCGAACAAGTCCCATTCACGGAGATTTCAGGAAAGGCAGCATAACTACTCTACGCTGCACAACTACGAGGCGCTGGCCACATTTCATTCAAGTTTCAATACTGCCAATCAAATATTAACCGAGATATTGCGCGGACAAGAAATTCGGACGGACAGACAGACAGACAGACGGACCTCTAATTAGAGGGGGGCATAATAATCACTATCTCACTTAGTCCTGTATTAACAATCAAGATACATAGACTGGTCTATCTTCATCATTCAAGTCTAAGTGATGTGATACTGAAACACACCTACTATGTTTGATAGAGGCGGGGCTATTGAACACGTCTTCTGCTTATTTTCAGGCTCTTCATTTTATTATAACAGCACAATTATTGTACCGGTACTTACATGGTTTTGCGAGTTACTTATCACAGGTTGTGGCATGTATTTCAGACACGGTCTCTGCGACCAGTACAATGGAATGGAGCCACGAGTCTGCAAAAGAGGGGGAAAAAAACTCTTCCTTTGAGAGGTTCATTTGTATATCCTTACATGTCAGAAATAGGATTGAAATTCGCGAAGCGCAGCTCTCATGTACATGGCTCTCGGCCAATCAGCATCGTCTGCTTGTAAATAGAGCAGAGTGGGCTCAGCATGTCACAGCTAAACAAGAAGTTGCACCGTGTGTTCTGGTGTAATAATTTAGCATAAAATTTGTTCATACTGGATGCATTTCCCATCTCTCTCTTATGTAGATACATGCTCCCTGTATCAATCAAAATCAATACAATACAGAGCGAATGAGCATGCGTGCCGTGTTTTTCTGCATAGAGCAGTCAGAGGGTGTTACCCCGACGTTTAGGAGGTTACAAATTCTTACAATGAGAGAATGATCTTCAGTCACCTTATTTATAGCACCTATGTTAATGTCATAATGATTTTGCTGTTCTAAAGAATGGAAAATAAGTGTATTCAGCTACACTGTTTTCTGTCAGCTTCATCCTGATAATGAATATTCTGTTGTAAATGACGTTGTTATAAAGAGGTTCACTGTACATTCAAAAGTTTATAAAGGTCATAAATTGAGAGATTCCAGTTAGTATGAAAACAGGAACAGTCTGAATGAAACAGAACTTTCTATTTCCAGATTTAAATCTTTAAACATTCAATAAATGCATCAAATTTCTAATGGGTGTTCTAGAAAAAGATACATGGGGTGGGAGGAGAAAACTTTTTCTAAAGCTAACCACTAATATATCATTTATCCTATCTCCAACTGACTGTTAATTGACGGTATACCACCCACCACACTTATACCATATAACTAAAAAAAATTCCCCATCCCATGTACTTTTATCTGAAACGGCTCTATTAACATGTCTACATAAATGCTTGAAACAGGAACTGAACGTGACGTCACAAATGAGCTAAATTTGCAAGAAAAAGCGCACAACTGTGCATTTATTATCACCAATGAGAGCTCTGTATACTGTTCTCGCCTCTGACTCGAACGACTTGATTGGTTTATTCATATACATATGCTGGAAGCAATGCGTTCATGCGATGTCAACAATAGGAATGACATTAATTTCATGTCAGAAATGGGAATGACGTTACTAATGTGACATCACAGTATGGCGTTAGAATGAAATTGTTACAGTATGGCGTTAGAATGAAATTGCTACAATTGCTGCGACTAAAGCAAAAAAACAAACACAAAACCCATCTAAACATCCAGTCCCTATTTCCTTTTTTCCCCCCAAATTTTCTTTTTTCCAATTTTATGAGCTGCCGTTTATGACAATATTATACACGGTGTATATATATAATGGAGCATGGAAATATGGTGATAATGAATGAATATGGTGTGAATTGGGTCGTTATATTGGAAATGTTGTTATATTGAAAGTTACAAAATATGGGATGGTTTTATCGTATATTGTAACATTGTGGCAATGTATATGAAATGTTATTTATATAGGAGTAAAATGCAAACTGAAGAAGTTTTATATATATACGAAGAGTGGTGTAATTAGATACACTCTACATTTGCTAAACATATAAACCGATTGAACATATATAGTGTAACTGATATTGAACGTATATAGTGTAAGCTGATATATATATATATAGAACGACTGAATACGGCGTATTTGATACGGCGTATTTGACAAAGACGCTTAACGGATATGGCAGGCGGATATGGCAGGCGGAAGTATGCTGTGAGCATGCACGTTGTTCTCGCGAAAAGCATTGCGGTTCCAGTTCCACGATAACAGTGGCCATTGACTGATTCCCGCTCTCAAACTAGGGTCTCTGACACAATCCAACGACTGGACTTGGTTGCCGGTCAACAGTGGCCAGTGCCATATTAAAATTTGCGAATAGAGAGAGGTCAGCCCGTCGCCGCTTTACGGTGGCCCATAGACGACATGCTAATTTTTTTTAGTTTTGAGTTTATTTTTTTTTACTTCTAGGTTTCATTTTTTGCGTTAGGTTTCATTTTTTTTGTTTTAGGTTGATTCCTTTAGTTTTCACTCGGGTGGAAACGTTTCCACCTGGGTGAAAACCTTCTCACCCGGGTGAAAACGTTTTCACCTGGGTGAGAAGATTTTCACCTGGGTGAGAAGGTTTCCACTCAGGTGAAAATTCACGTGATCGTGCCCTCGTGTTCGTTCCCTTGCACTGACATTTCGTCAAAATGGAGGGAGGTTCGTTCAAAAGTATAGGCCTAGATGATCTCAAACTGTCAAACTGAACTTTTATGTTTGCTCATGCAGTCGATAAATGATATTTCACGTCTGGCATGTTTTATATAAGTTGTATTTTCAAACCCGAGCTCTCTGCGAGCTCACGAGCTTGTCATGTCTGAAAAAAAGAAAACTACGGTAATTCCTCTATTAAATCGATTACCCTATCAGTATTCGATCACCCATGAGTTTTGGAGAAAAATACGATCGGAAGTTGTAATAATTCAATCACCCCCGATTTTCACTAGATCCCGTTTGTAAAAAAAAAAAATTATCAACAACAACAACACATTATCAGACTCGCGATAGATGTGCCCTTGTTGAAGTGTCATTGGAAAAAACAGTAATGGGTGTTGTAGGAACATATGTAGCATGTCTAGACCTATCACATACTAATCATATGAACTTCTAACCGTTTAATTGAAGTCTGTAACTTCTAATCTAGGAAAGGATTTCCAAGACCGTCGCACATGCATGGCTGCCATTTTATCAATTGAAAGACAGAGTAGTCTCTCTTTACAAATGCGTTGTTGTCAATGAAACGTTTAGCCAGATTTGTCCGAGGGATAACAGGGTAATTCAGCTCAATATGCCGTTCACAAACTCCATTTAGCTGAATTGTATTTAATCAACCCCTTGGTCACTTGAATAGAATTTCAGACAACTCAATTATACGCTGGCACAATTTAAAAACACTGCAGTGTTGGAAATTGGACCCTTGCTGATTCATTCGCTGAATACCTGACTTTCGGGAATTCTCTTTTCAGTCATTTGCAATAAATCGATCAGCCCTCTGTTTTACCACCTCAAATATCACTTCCGGTGATCGATTTATTAGGGGAATTACCGTAGGCCATGTATAATCTTGTGCACGGGCATTCTGCTGCGGTGTGGGTTCGAGAATGGACGGTTTTTTTCCACAAAGCCGGTTACCGTCATTTAAATTGCACCGTTATTATATATCAGTAAGTTATTTGTGTATCGGCACCGCAGAATTGTATTTCCCCGCATCATTCAGTGATTCACAGAGTTCGGTAGCTAAAATCGAATAGTCAGATCGTGCGCAAGTTAAACCGCCTAAGACGAATCGTCCAACGTCCTGTGTCAGATCGTCCAGTGTAGATTTTGATGCTCAATGAGGCTGGTTTTCTTTCATTCGTAGTAGGGTGAGTTTTAGATTCAGAGATACACTGCTGGAGATCCGTTCCTGGGGAGGGGATATACCCCAGGGTGAAGTGGATGGGTGCAGTCAATGCAGCATCAGGTATGCTATCTGAATATATCAGCATATGGGATTAGGCGAGGCTTAGTTTGTGAAATACAGGGTAGAGCTCAAGCTTTAACAAAACATGAAATAGTATCCTGAAATGTTGAAAACGGACAACCAGCCAAGCAGCCAGCCCGCAAACCAGTCAGATTTCACCAATCCATAGTACGGATATTGCTTCGCATTCCGTCTAACAATTGGTTAAAATAATCACCGAGTCCAATGGATGCACATGAAACTCACTGAATATTATTTATGTTTCAGGCTTGATAGACATATTAACATTAAATATTCCTGCATTTGACACTCGACCGGCCCAGCTGCCAAATGTGGAGTCACTTATATAAGCTTACATTAGAAAGTAGAAAACTCAAAATCAGTTTAACATGGGCCATAATGGCTGACGAAGACGATTCTGAGCCATACAGCAGACTGGATTCAGGAGAAAGAAATGGAGATCCTGTGAATACTATCGTATAACAGGTCTACCGTGAACACCGTATCAACGAACCGAAACAGAAACACAAATTGCTTCTATACTATTTCTTCTTTTCTTCGCTGGGTTTGAGATCAAAATTAGGTTCAAGCTAATACGAAAGCAATAATTTTACTTTGAGAATCAGTCCGAAGTATTTGTCGACGATGATCTAAACTCTATCCCATCTCACTAGTATTATCCTAAGATGAGGATGGCTTGGGAAAAGCGCGAGTCAAGGGGAGGTAAGCGTCTAGTCGGGCATCGTTTAGAAAAGGAGGCTAACAGTTGAAGCTGGGCTTTTTCATCTATTATGTTTCTCGAACCTCCACATAATTAGTGTGGGACTCACGAGAGACAACGCAGAAGGTCAAAATTTATCAACTTATCGTTTATTCTCTCGTTCGTCATTTCTCACTATTAGTCCCATTGATGATTTTTAACCTAGCCTCATCCTGAGCTGTGATAGGCGCGACTCTATCTCCATCGTATGTGTTTAGCCTAATGCGATTTAAATGTACAATGACCGTATTTGGTTACCCTATCAGGCATCAATTAGAGATATCAGGACAAATCTAAACCTCACCCAACTAAATACAAAAACTCAATAAGCTCCAAAAACTACATCGGCCGATCCGACATAGGGAGTTGGACGATTCGTCTTAGGTGGTTTGACTTGCGCGATCTGACTATTTTAGCTACCGAACACTTTGAATCACTGAATGATGCGGGGCAATACAATTTATGCAGATTATACGGGTTCGATTATACGGGGCCTAATTTTCTCTTTTCAGAGATGAAAAGCTCGTGTGCTCGCAGAGAACACGGGTTTGAAAATACACTGAATCGACAAGTATGATTATAGGTGAATGCACGAGTCCATGTGTCATGCGACCATGAACTGTAGATTGGATCACTTCATATTGAATCCGGATAACAGCTGCAATGTTATAATGAGGCAACATATGATTGTATATCAGATATGTCGACAGTCTATGGTAGCTACCATTTTTCTTGGCAACAGCCCATTTGGCGAGTCATTGGATCAGACGATGTGCTCTCTGTGCATCAGTTCGAACTGACCGTATTTTGACCTACCATGGACTGTCGATCGGCCCGATGATGATACCATGGACTGTCGTAATATCAGACAGACAGAGAATAAACTATTAATGGTTCATACTCCTCTTAAAAACACACAAGTGAAAGGACTCGAGAGATGAACGAGTCAGTGATACATGAGGCAGGTATAGTAAGTTCCCACGTGTTCATTTTGTGCTCATTTCCTCACACTATAATTCGATGCTAATACCTACCATGGACTGTCCACCAACACCTAAAAACACCTCTCGCTGCAAAAATGTTCAAAAAATTTGTTAACTTGAAATAGTAATAAGCCTACATTTGGTGACAATATAGTACGATATCTCTCCATCAAAAAAGGACTGGACACCAGTAACCATACCTGTCGTCGATATGCTGAAAATCGTTCATTTTCGGCTGTGGTCACTGTCGTCTGGTCAGACACACGCTCACACTTGATAACGAAAGCTCCGAAAAACCTACCATTGACTGTGATTTGACACGTGACCGGCGGTGTTTACCTACAATCATACTTGTCGATTCAGTAGGGTGAAATACAACTTACCGGTATATAAAACACGCAAGACGTGAAATATCATTTATCGACTGCATGAGCAAACATGAACGTTCAGTTTGACAGTTTGAGATCATCTATACTTTTGAACGAACCACCCTCCATTTTGCCGGAATGTCAGTGCAAGGGAACTAAAACGAGGGCACAATCACGTGAATTTTCACCTCAGGTGGAAACCTTCTCACCCAGGTGAAAACCTTCTCATCCAGGTGAAAACGTTTTCACCCGGGTGAGAACACTCAGATGGTCAACTTTCCACCCGGGTGAGAAGGTTTTCACCCGGATGAAAACTAAAGAAATAAACCTAAAACAAAAAAATGAAACCTAACACAAAAAATGAAACCTAGAAGTAAAAAAAATAAACTCAAAACTAAAAAAATATAGCATGTCGTCTATGGGCCACCGTAAAGTGGCGACGGGCTGACCTCTCTCTATTCGCAAATTTTAATATGGCACTGGCCACTGTTGACCGGCATCCAAGTCGAGTCGTTGGATTGTGTCGGAGACCCTTGTTTGAGAGCGGGAATCAGTCAATGGCCACTGTTATCGTGGAACTGGAACCGCAATGCTTTGCGCGAGCACAACGTGCATGCTCACAGCATACTTCCGCCTGCCATATCCGCCTGCCATATCCGTTAAGCGTCTTTGTCAAATACGCCGTATCAAATACGCCGTATTCAGTCGTTCTATATATATATCAGCTTACACTATATACGTTCAATATCAGTTTACACTATATACGTTCAATCGGTATATATGTTTAGCAAATGTAGAGTGTATATAATTACACCACTCTTCATATATATATAAAACTACTTTAGTTTGCATTTTACTCCTATATAAATAACATTTCATATACATTGCCACAATGTTACAATATACGATAAAACCATCCCATATGTTGTAACTTTCAATATAACAACATTTTCAATATAACGACCCAATTCACACCATATTCATTCATTATCACCATATTTCCATGCTCCATTATATATATACACCGTGTATAATATTGTCATAAACGGCAGCTCATACATTTACTAAATGTCGTATTATTGATAAATAGTACAGATGAAACAGAGAATTGTCCAGACTAGGTCAGAAGATGAACTGAAAGTGCTAGTTCTGTCAGTTGATTGGTGAAATAGGCCAGAATCAACAAACAAGAAGTGACAATCACAGAATCTGATAGGATAGTTGATATTGTGCAAGTCCCCCATTCTTAAAATTGTCCCCCATACCTGTACAAACGAGCACCTGTGTCCATCAAATATTAATATTTGTTCTGTTTCTACAAAATTTGCCACCTGTCCCTCACTGTCGAGTCCCCGTACATAAAAGCGGGTGCCAGCTCGATAGACACTTCGCCGCGAAATAAGAATGTACTCAAAAGGCTTGTTGTTGATCACACTGGAATGCATACAAATGACTGGACGGAGGTTAAGGGAGGTAACTTGTGATGTAAACGAAGGACAAATTGTACCCAGATTAGGACAACCATATACAGATAGATAACTGACAGTATGAAGAGAAAAGGCATGTGGAACAATTACAGGTCTATGACAGTATTTACATGGATGTGGAAGGTTAAAGGTATTAGTCTACCAAGTGACCAGAAGTTAACAAATGCTTCAAAATCTTGCATATATTCCATTAATTCTTCATTCTTTCAATGATTTTAGAGGGTGATCAAATTTACAAGAACAGCCTATTGAATTTTGTCTCCAAAATTGGGGGTGATTGAATATTGAGAGGGGGATTAAATTTTAAGAGGGATTATCATATCTAGATGCTCTTGCACCATGGAATTAATATACTTTGCCTCCATACACCCTTCACCATGTTGTGCCTGGCCTGAGCAACATTCAGCCAGTTTGGATACTCTGTAATCTCTATGAGTACCCCACAACTTCCTCTGTTCAATATTCAAACAGCAAGAAAATGTATCAAGGATACAACCATGTACAACAGGGAGGCAGTATCGGCTGAGTTCAGGCTGTTGTGCCAACTCTCTCATCATATGCCCATTCCACACAAAGCGCTGATCAGCCTGTAAAAATATGTTATTGAAGAAATCAAGCTTGCCATCACAGAGTATGCATTCATTTTCATCTTTTCTTGAGTGTACATGAAGTTTGTATTTAGTACCATAGTTTTAACTATTTGAAAGAAGAAATGAAAGAATAATTTCATTGGATTGTAGCGAAACTCTTATAAAAATTCCAGCCAACCACAGACTTTCTGAAAGAGTTCACCACACTCACCCTCTCGTGCATGGCCATGGTGACGAAGTCTGGACTGGTATTCTGTAGTCTCTGTAGGCTGTGGGACAGGTCAAAGGTCGTTGAGAAGTAATATCCTTCAAATTTGAGGGCATATTCCACCATTGATACATAGGTCTTGTTATCACTTATCTGAAAATGTAATATATATCAATGTTTTTAGATAATAAGATATGAAGACACAGCCATTACCCAGTACATGTAATTGCACTGTGGGTAAAACACAGCTTCGAAATACTCACTCGAAAAGGAAAAACACTGCTTCAAAAAAATGGAACAAGGCTTCCGGAAGGTGAAACAAGGCTTCAAAAAGGTAGAACAAGGCTTCAGGAAGGTGGACGATGAAAGGTGTGTAACACTGTTTCAGGAAGGTGAAACATTAATTCCTCATGATGGAACGATGATAGAATGTGAAACTGTCTTCGATCGGTGAAACATCAATTAAAGGAGAGAAAGAGAGAATTAAGGTTTAATGTCAGAGGTGAAACAATGCTTCAGAACGAGAAAGCCTGTTTTTAGAGAGGTGACAGATTCAGGAAGGTGGAACACTGGTTCAGTATTCCTAATGTCATAGTAAATTTGTCTGACCTGATCACTGTTTTCCTATACCTGTTGTTCGTTGAGGTGGAGAAAAGTTCTCTGGTAGGAGTGCATCTCTGTACCAGTCACTTTCCATATCTTATGTCCGTCAATCTCACCAACTTTGCTCTTATTCGTTATCACGATGAGGTAAGGACCTGTTGTAATTAATAAATCGTTCCAGAATTTTAACATGTTCAACTGCAGGAAAAAATCAGATATTACAAAGATATCAGGTTTTGGTTAAAAATGTCTTTTAATTATCAGACTGTAACTGTATCATTTGAAACAGCTATTTCAGGATGTATTAAACCAGAAAAGCAATCCAAAATTTGCACTATAATTATTTGTTTGGGTCTCGGTTAGGCACCGCTATAGAGAACAAAGAAGAACCGGTCTGGGCACTGACCTGTGACTTCAGCTATGGTTCGTATAAATTCACTCTGCTCTATCTACTAACCCAGAACACTAGTTTGAAGTGGTGATAGCTGGTATATTTTCATGGAATATTTGACAAATTATACCTTATTCTTCAGCATAACGACACTTTCTTTTAATACTGTGAAAATATAGTATGTATGTATAAAATTATGCCAATTATCACTAGTTCAAAACATTGTCATTGGTTAACAGATAGGGCAAAGTGAATTTATATGAACCACAGCTGTAGTTACGGGTCGGTGCACAGACAGGCTCTTCTTTTCTCTCTCGAGCAGAGGAATATTTATTGTTCAAACTTCGGAATGAAATTCACATATTCAAGCTGAACATATTATTGTTTTCCTTCATGTTGACCATTTATTCATATTACCTGCTGTAAGGCGAATGATTCCGTAGATTCCAAAGATAGGCCGGGTGACAGCTGAGGCTGGTATCTGACCTTGGTTTGCTGAAAAATGTTATTAAAATCGAACATAGAATAAATCCTTGTTCCTTGTACTTTGAAATTCTAGCTATAGTCATACATAATCAGTATATTTCTGAAATAAAATTATTGTCTGCACTTTCAATTGTCATTTCGAGAACTAGAACAAATATACAATCATGTTTGGCATAAAAAAACATTATTTTTGCCAGTATTAACTTAGGAATAGGTTAACATTATTGCAAAACCGATTACAACTGTAAGGTATAGATGAAATGCAAAGGTTTTTAGATTCTCCTTTTCACATTTTAAATAGGTTGAATAATGATAGAAATACCGGTCTATCTACTTCACTTGGTTTAATTTGAATTATCTTGTCTGCTAGAATCTTTTTAAAAGTCGGTACCCCTAGCACAGCTGAATTCAGATTTGCAAAACGTCATCGCTTATCTTTCCTTGCTTGTGACGTCACGTCAGACCAGCCGCCCGGAGACTGAACGTTACAAGTATTGACGCCTGGCAAGATGGTCTGATGTGACGTCACAATCGAACGTCAAACAAGGGCAGATAAGCAATGCGGATTTCATTTCTGAAATCGGCCGGGCTTGAGATGCCAACTTTAAATCACTTTTCAAAAGCTACCAGGAGACAAAATACTCCAAATAAAACCAAACAGAGTATTTGGGCTGATATGTCCATCATTAACTAGCCTGCGAAGAATATAAATAGGGAAATATGAAAACCTTTGCAGTTCACCTTTAAGTAGGATAATCTCACTGTAAGCAGTAACATAAGTATTTGTGAGTATGCAATGTAATGTATGCAAGTATGTGCAAACTCACATTGCAGGGTTATCTCCTGGGTTAATCTGTCAATAACCAGAAGCTCATTGGTCCCAGTATCCCGAGGTTCAATTATGAAATTCTCTGTAGTGATATGCCTGAAATGTAACATATTTCATATTTTTCTAGTAAGAAAAATTGTGAATTTGTTGCTTATTCATCATCAGGTACATATACTTTCATCTAGAAAAAGCTTTAATATCAGATTGCTTTGAAATGAAAAAATATGGATAAATGTGCCTGATCAACGTGTCTAGAGTGTGCTTGATCAAGTTTTGTCAACACCCCATCACTTATGTGTAGATCATTGGACGCTGCATTTGAGACTCTTATACTTAACTGGGTTAAGCCCGAATGACGGTCCATTGAATAAAATATTACGTACAAAGTAAGTGTAAATACAAAATTATTTTAAATCATTTTTCTTCTTTCAATATCTTCGGAATTTCATGACCACAATCCAAGCCATTGGGAAGCAGGGTCCGAATTAGGAAATTTGTGATGACCTGCTATTTTTTTCCATCGAAAAAAAAATCGCAGGTCAAATCTAACATCACCTGCTATTTATGAAGTTGGACAGCTATTTTTTTTTCTACATGTGCAAATCCACCAATAAGGCCTCTGTTAATTAATCTTTAGCTTCTCATGACCTTGGGAGGAAATTATGATGATGCTGAATTCTGTAATTATTAATTATTTGACTGCTTTAAGACATTGCAATAAAAAAGAAGTTTTATGTATGTGGTATTACTGTCTCCACTAAAACTTCGCTGACTGTCCAACTAAAAATGAGGTGGGCGTTTTTTATATTTATTATTATTAATTTTTTTATTTGGCACACATGTTCTTTAAAACTGAGCACCAATGGAAAGTTGATGTCAACTTTGATATGTCAAAGACAACTATTTCCCCTAATTTCTGCAATTAGAACTGCAAAAGCCTTGTTGACTGAATCATGTGGACTATATATACTTATATTTATCAAAAGTCTCCCCTTGTAAATTGCTGATTGCAATAAATTAGAATCAGCCACCAGAGTCCCGTTGGAATTATCAATTAACTGAAATGTCTGCTTAGAAAAACTTCAGCTTGTGAATAGAAGCCCAGGAAAAGAGGCCAACAATATTATTTACCATCGGTACCAACTGGAAAAAAAAACAACAGATAGTCCGATTCCGTTTCGTAACAGGTCCGACTTTTGCATGCACCGGACCACCGCGCATGAATTGACGCGCAGCAACCGGAAGTGAAATTGACGCGGGAAATGTTGACAGAGATATCCAACAACAATGGCCAAAGATCGGCTTGGAATAAATTTTCAATGGATTATTTCTTGGATTGTCCGTTGCTTCAGATAGATCTAGACTCCTAAAAGGTATTTACGAAAATTGATCGCATTTTATCGTTTTTGCTGGATGAAATCCTACTTTCCGCATGCGACAGATAGATTTTTTTGCAACTTGTCACGGGAAAAATTCACTTGCCGGCGGCGGTAGGTAGGCAGGCGTTATTTCGACCGCTGCCTTGTTCTGCAGATTTTATTTTTTTAGTGGAGTATTTGTACGATGATATCGCCCACGAAGAATTCAATTTACGTTGTGTGCAACGGAAACAAAATTATATATAGGTAGGAAACTAAGGAATGGCCAGGAAAATTATGGCCTGCTACTTTCGGTCGAGATTTTTTTTCTTAGCAGGTCATTTTCCACATCGCCTGCTTTGTCAAAATTTTGGCCTGCTTTTAGCCAATAGCAGGCCGCCATTTCGAACGCTGGGAAGAAATCACCAAAAGACTGACAAGGGTTGGAAAAATTTGATTACGAAGATTTCAGGATATAAATCCCCAAAAATGCATCATGGTGGACTGAAGTGAGTCTCTTCTCATACCAATAGATCTTATCACAGATTGCATTGTTCACACAGGACAATAAAAGCATTTATAGCTTAATACCATAGTGAACAATAGAACAAAGTGTGCATCTTTATTCACAGAACATTGTGGACATTTGAAATTTCATTGGGACCAATACTGCTTACGGAGTAGAAGCATATCAGACAACAACAACAACAACAACAACATTTATAGCTATCAGACTGAAACTAGGTCTAGGGTCAGTTATATCACCATACATATGATATATGGTAGGACAAAATAGAAGGTTGTAACTCATCAAATTATAGAACTGTCAATATAAGGTTATACGTGGCCCAGTCTTCGACATCATATAAAGAAACACCGCCCACATTTACATGAACTATAACAGATGTATGTTTGGTTTGACGAATTATCGAACAATTGTTCCCACATCAATTCGTCGACCAAATCTTGCTAAAAAGTGATAATTTCTTACAAACGAAGTGATTCCAAGAGCGCCATCCTCGAAGGTGACGTGGACTAAACCTGTTTCCAGACAGAAGAGATCAAATCGCGTCGTGAAAGGGAGACAACCAACTTGGCTGTGCCACCTCAGTGCGCCGCGATTGGTAGAGAATGTAAATATGGTAATATGGTTCGGTTGATTTTCCTATTTTGACAATGTTTTTGAAAGGAAACCTCACCATCGCAAGACCACGCGGAGAAGCCGAATAAATGCCCAGGGCTCAGTCGTAAAAAAAAAATAATAATAATAAAAAAAAAAAATTAAAAAAAAGATTGCATGGTAGGGAGTGATATTGTACGGTGGTTTATTAGTGTCATCCAATAAAACAATACATTTTCTCTATGATTTCATGTTTCTCATAAGTTTATCTATACATTTTCTCTATGTTTGCGTATTTCTCTCCAATTCACCTCGCCCGTTTGATGATCACGCATGCTGTTTTTATCCGCGATGAGAAATCAACAGGAAAACTCAAAATAAACGGCGTTCAATTCAAATTTACCAACTAAACGTTTTCTGCGCGGTGTAAACCTTTTCTCCGCGTTGGAAACGTTTTCTCCGCGGTGTAAACCCTTTCTGCGCGGTGGAAACGTTTTCTCCAGGGTGAAAATCTTTTCTCCGCGGTGTAAACCTTTCCTCCGCGGTGGAAACGTTTTCTCCGCAGTGTGTAAACCTTTTCTCCGCGGTGGAAACCTTTTCTCCGCGGTGGAAACCTTTTCTCCGCTGTGGAAACGTTTCCTTCGCAGTGGAAACATTTTCTCCGCGGTGTAAACCTTGTCTCCGCGGTGTAAACCTTTTCTCCGAGCTGGAAACGTTTTTTCCGCGGTGGAAAAAAATTCTACGCGGTATAAACCTTTCTCCGCGGTGGAAACCTTTTCTCCGCGGTGTAAACTTTTTCTCCGCGATGGAAACCTTTTCTCCGCGGTGTAAACCTTTTCGCCGCGGTGTAAACCTTTCCTCCGCTATGGAAACCTTTTCTCCGCGGTGTAAACCTTTTCTTCGCGGTGGAAACCTTTTCTCCGCGGTGGAAATCTTTTCTACGCGGTGGAAACCTTTTCTCTGCGGTGGAAACGTCCGCGGTGTAAACGTTTTCTCTGCGGTGGAAACGTTTTCTCCGCGGTGTAAACCTTCCTCCGCGGGGGAAACGTTTTCTCCGCGGGGGAAACGTTTTCTCCGCGGTGTAAACCTTTTCGCGGCGGTGGAAACGTTTTCTCCGCGGTGGAAAAACCTTTTTTCCGCGATGTAAACCTTTTCTCCGAGATGGAAACCTTTTCTCCGCGGTGTAAACCTTTTCTCCAAGGTGGAAACCTTTTCTCCGCGGTGTAAACCTTTCCTCCGTGTGGTGTAAACCTTTTCTCCGCGGTGTAGACCTTTTCTCCGTGGTGGAAACGTTTTCTCCGAGGTGTAAACCTTTTCTCCGCGGTGGAAACCTTTTCTACGCGGTGTAAACCTTTTCTCCGCGGTGGAAACGCTACTTTCCAAATGGCAACATTAGTACAATATTTGATAGTCTGTAACTTTATCTATACAATTTACCCAATATGTTTGGTTTTGCAACAAAGTAGATATTTGACATTTAGTTCTAAGATCTTATCATATTGTTAATTGAAACAACGTATAACATTATGTCATTTAGTACAATTGTTAATATTAGTAACCAAGGAGGAGCGACATCGGAGGGTTTTCAATAGGTGCATCGTGGATGTCGTTTTCTTTCTCTTTCTTCTCTTTTGTCTCAGGCCACGGGGGCAAAACTAACTCTTTTTTTCTGAATGTGTGGTCGTATGTGCCAAGTCGTACTGTGGTCCGTTCAGGGCTCAATGATCCCAAACCCTGATGACGTATAATATCTCTATCAATCACGTGATGAATTGTGTATTCATTCATCGGCATGACACGTGAACACGTGAACACAAGAAATCTAACATCGCTTATGTAACACGAAACCAATTAAATTTTCACTGTCAAAATGAAGTACACATGCCGCAAGGCGTGAAGCCCTATATGTAACCCGATACACCAAATTAAAGCTTGCTCTTCAGACTTCGCCAGCCCAGTTGACTCGCGTTGGCAATTATGTTGATTTCATGTTAATTGAGGGAGGTGACAGGTTAATTGACTAAAGATCCCCACCAACCATTTAATTGTCACGGATGTTGCATCAACATTGCATTGCATCAAGGGATAGAAGTGGAATTTTATTGTCATGAATGTTGGGGGCCTACGTCCTAAGGTTTCATGACAATTGGAAAAGGAAAAAAGAAGAAACACAAAAAGACTGGTAGTGGCGGAAGAAATTGGGAGATGAGGGGTGGTTTCGCCAAGTATCGCAAGTATCGTATATTGAAAGTGCCATGTTTAACTGTATAGGCGTCACATGGGATACAACAATGTTTTTTCACAATATCACAAACTTCGTTATTGAAGGATGGGTATTATACAATTTTTTAAATGGTTGGCGTCTGCTAGTACTTCTGGACATGACAGTTATCAGGATTATCCCACGGACATATTATACCGTATGTGTATTTTTGAAACAGTTATATTAGAGATTACAGAAAATAAATTCGGTTACCGGGTGCATGATCAATTTGTATACCGTATTAAATTATATATCGTTACCCGGTATTTCAAATATTTCTTCAGGGATCAGCCTTCTTTTTAAGAGTTCTGTCACTTTGAAATATGTCTCAGTTTTTCACATAGCTGTATATTCTTATCAATGAAAATCTCATTTCATCGTCAGTAACTACGACTTCTTGCATCGGAATTTTGCTTCGAAAATGGGGTGGTAAACCAGGGTAAGGTAAGGTATTAAAACAGATTGTTCGATTTTCGGTAACGGGTGTTAAGATTTGTTACCGGCAGACGAGTGTTCAAGATTAAATACGCGTGTTAAAGTTGTGAACACTAAGTTATGTTAGAGTTAAGAATGCGTGTGTTCAAATAATGATCACATGAGTTCATAATGCGTTCTGCATTTGAATACCTGCGTTAATGGTTTGAATGCTAAAGTTCAAAACTGAACATGGAAGTAAACAATTTGAACACAATTACGCGTTCAATAAGTATTTAGGAGTTAGTCGAATAGCCACTGGTTTAAAAGCCGCATTTTGCCGGGGGAGATAACTCTTGGGGAAGTCACGGGAAGTTTCGACAGGGGGCGCATTTCGTGGAGGTTTGTGGAGGTCAAGTGCACTAGAGTTCCAACAGGTGGCGCCACCAGGGTGACGTCACTTCCGACCTTTGGGGCACGTATTCTTCCAACCTCGCCACCAGGGGTCGCTCTCCGCTGGAAAATTGGCCGCTCCGACGAACCCCTGGGACGACGCTCACTGAAAGTGGGTCCCATAATACATTGAAAAATTCGTTCACGTGTCCTCTTCCGATTCCATTGGAACGTATCCAATTCCTTATGAAACGTCAGTCATGAGTCACTTGCATGGCCAGTGTCATAACGTCACATAAGAATTGAATTGAATTAACGTCATGACGTCAGAATAGAAAATGTTTCGCAAGAATGCATAAAGAGTTCTGGTAGGCTACGTCATCTTTCAGACGCGCTCGTAACATCCATGACGTCGGGACGTCGGCTTATACGCTCTCGTTATGTTCTAAATTCGAGGGTTTTGTATGCTATCCAATGACCGATCGTACTGCTGAGCACCGTCCCAGAACCTAGTAGGGAGGACAGGACTCTGGTTTCGAGATTGGTATTCTTCCACGGTTATGCGCCTCCGCTGACAGAAAGTATTCCCAAATACATGGGAAGCCGGGGGAAATTATCCGGCAATCTTCGGGACATTTTGGGGGCGAGAGGGGCCTTCAGTGGACCGATTGGGTCGAGTAAGGTGTCAAAGTGAAGCGCTCCTCCAGGGCCATCAAGCCATGGGGAGTGGGTGTATGTTTTCACAGAAAAAAAATATATAAAAACCGGAACACGGACTTTACCCCTACAATAGGGGAATGATTCGCACATTTGCATCTATACGGGAAAATGCCTGTATGGGGTATGGGGGTGGTCATTTTTTTGTGGATTTTACTATGGGTTGTTTGGTCTTGTTTTCTCGTCTCGGGCTGTAAAACACGATGGGAGGGGTCTCGAAGTTAAGCGGTGAAATTTTTCGAAAAGTTCACGGAGGTCTGGCTCAGGGGGATAGGTTCATACTGGGCAATTCACACATGTTCATTGTGATATGGGTTGTTTGGTCTTGTTTTTCTCGTCTCACCACGTAGAACACGATGGGAAGGGTTTCGAAGTTAAGCGGTGAAATTTTTCGAAAAGTTCACGGAGGTCTGGGTAGGCCCATAGGCCCATACTGGCTCAGGGGGATAGGTCCATACTGGGCAATTCACACATGTTTATTGCGATATGGGTTGTTTGGTCTTGTTTTTCACGTCTCACCACGTAAAGCACGATGGGCGGGGCCCCGAAGCTAAGCGTAGTGGGTAAATAGTGCTGTGTAGATATTTTGGGGCCTTGTTTTTCACAAGAGTAAGAGTACCCGGATGTTCCACAGTCACCGAATGTACCATGAGTACCCGGATGTAAAACCAGTCCCATCTATTATACCATATTTGTGCTGTATGTTACAATATCTGTTCTGTATTATACCATACCTGTGCTGTATTATACAATATATGTCTTTTATTATACAATATCTGTCCAGTATTATACCAAATCTGTGCTGTATTATACCATATCTGTGCTGTATTATACCATATGTCCTGTATTGTACCATATATGTCCTGTACTATACAATATATGTTCTGTATTATACAATATTTGTCCTCTATTATACCATATCCGTCATGCATTGTACCATATCTTTGCTGTATTATACCATATCTGTCCTACATTATACCAAATCTGTGCTTTATTATACCATATCTGTCCTGAATTATACCATATGTCCTGTATTGTACCACATATGTCCTGTACTATACAACATATGTTGTCTTGTGACAACTTCCGGTTCCGGTCACGTGAGAGTAAGCATGTAAAAACCCGGATGTAAGATGAGGACCCGGATGTAAAACTACAGGTCCCGGATAGAAGACGGTGGAACGACGGGAAAACCCCACTGGGAAACCCGGATGTTGACAAGGTCTCGGACGTAAAATCGCCGAGCTCCGCCCCACGGGAACTACCACCACCACCGGGCGTTGGTGGTGTCTGTACATAGAGGAATGAATACGTGTCCCTCATCATTGTATAATACATGGCAAACATTGTAAACACAGAACAGATATGGTATAATACAGCATAGATATGGTAATACAGGACGGATATGGTATAATAGAAGACATATATTGTATAATACAGGACATATGGTACAATATAGGACAGATATGGTATAATACAGCACAGATTTGGTATAATACAGGACAGATACTGTATAATACAGCACAGATTTGGTATAATACAGAACATATATTGTATAATACAGGATATATATGGGACAATACAGGACAGATATTGTATAACACAGGACAGATATTGTATAACACAGGACAGATATGGTATAATACAGCACAGATTGCTGGCTAACGCTACATCACCGTGATATACATATTATCAGGGGTCCAGGGTCACTTCCGGTCACATGACCGGAACCGGAAGTGAGATATGGCAAAATGCGGCCTTAGATCCCGTGACTATACTACTGGTGTTCAAGAATTTAACACCTCAATGTACAGTGTACCAGTAGGTCTAAAATAAGATTGCAATCGATCGGTGAACAAAGCAACAGATTGACAATTTCGCGTAGCACAGTCTTAGAGAATGGAATAGAAATAAAATAATTAAAGAATGGAATAATCAAATATCGCCTACTTGGGTGTGAGTGAGTGAATTAGATTTTAACGACGTTTTCAGCAATATTTCAGCTATATCACAACGTCCCTTGTTAGTCGCCTCCTACGACAGGCTCAGGGATGCTGGGGTTCTATTCTGGAAGAGGGGAAAAGCAAAAGGCAGGGGGGAGATTGGGAAGAGTTCAAAAGATCAGGAGCGGGTGGTTGGGTGGGTTCAGGTTCCTGTTGCTTCAATGCATTTTGCTGAGAAGCGACAGGTACTTGATAATGTGATGTCTAGCACTGTAATATCACTTGTATTTATTGCACCATGTGAGCGTCCTGTCTGTGTCTTGTGCGCTGTCCTCAGTGTTTTATAGGGTGGATGGAGGGTGTCTGGTTCCATGCTGCTTCAAAGCTTTCTTCTTTGAAGTAGCAGGAACACAACTGGGCTGGGTGGTGCTTAGTTGGTTCGTCGTGATATAGCTGAAATATTGTTGAAAGCGACGTTAAATTCTATTCACTCATCCCAAAAGATCAGGAGAGAGAAATAGTGATAAAAGGGAGAAAAGCACATGAAGGGGAGTAGAGATATCAGAAAGGGAAAGACAGAATGACAGGAAAGGTGCCCCGGAAACCCCACGGGGCTCGCCTACTTGGACGGAATCAATACGTCGGTTAAGCAGAAATTTTTTCACTATAAACTTGATAACTGGGGTAAATATGATTTATACGGATAAATGTTTCCTACTGTTCCAAGAAAGCACTACTAGGTAAGTAGTATGTTCACCGCAAAAAAAACACTCATTTTCCAGGGAGGTAACTCTTGAATCCGACAGGTGACGCCACCAACTCAAGAGACCAAAAACTACCTCCGAACACAAAAGAGCTCCAATTTTTCCAGGTCACAGCGCAGGTCAACTGCACTATAGTTCCGGCACTTCTGGTCTCTATTTGGGATGTATTCCTCCACGGTGATGCGGTCTAGCGGTGATGCGGTCTATTTCCGCGGACAGAAAGTAGTCCCAAAATACACGGGGAGCCGGGGGAAATTCTCCGGCAATCTTCGGGACATTTTGGGGGCGAGAGAGGCCCCTAATGGACTGATTGGGTCCAGTGAGGTGTCAAAGTGAAGCGCTCCTCCAGGGCCATCCAGTCCTGGGTGGGTGTATGTAAAATTAGGATTTGTCCCGAAACTATAAAAAGCGGAACACGGATTTTACTCCTAAACTAGGTGAAACCCCCCTATCAACCATATCCAAAAGGGGTAGTATCGGTCCCCGGGCTTATCGGGGCCTGCCTATCAAGTCATGGGTGGGTGCATGTAAAACAAAAATTTGTCCCCGAAAATATAAAAAAAGCGGAACACATTTGCATCTATACGGGAAAATGCCTGTATGGGGTATGGGGAGTAGTCATTTTTTTTGTGAATTTTACTATGGGTTGTTTGGTCTTGTTTTTCACGTCTCGCCACGAAAAACACGATGGGAAGGGTCCCGGAGCTCAGCGGTGAATTTTTTTGAAAAGTTCACGGAGGTTTGTATATAGGTCCATACTGGGAAATTCACACATGTTCATTGCGATATGGGTTGTTTGGTCTTGTTTTTCACGTCTGGCCAAGAAAAACACGATGAGCGGGGTCTCGAAGTTAAGCGGTGAAATTTTTCTAAAAGTTCACCGAGGTCTGGGTAGGCCCATAGGCCCATACTGGCTATGGGAGATAGATCCAGCCTGGGAAATTCACACATGTTCATTGCGATATGGGTTGTTTGATCTTGTTTTTCACGTCTCACCATATAGAACACGATGGGAGGAGTCTCGAAGTTAAGCGGTGAATTGTTTTGAAAAGTTCAGGTACCGAGTAGGTCTGTATATAGGCCCATACTGGCTATGGGGAATAGGTCCATACTGGGCAATTCACACATGTTCATTGCGATATGGGTTGTTTGGTCTTGTTTTTCACGTCTCGCCATGTAGAACACGATGGGAGGGGTCCCGAGGTTAAGCCGTGGAAGTTTTTTGAAAAGTTCACGGAGGTCTGGATGGGCCCATATAGACCCATACTGGCTATAGGGGATAGGTCCATACTGGGAAATTCACACATGTTCATTGCGATATGAGTTGTTTGGTCTTGTTTTTCACGTCTCACCATGTAGAACACGATGGGAGGGGTCTCGAAGTTAAGCGGTGAAATTTTTCGAAAAGTCCAGGTACCGGGTAGGTCTGTATATAGGACCATAGGCCCATACTGGCTATGGGGGATAGGTCCATACTGGGAAATTCACACATGTTCATTGCGATATGGGTTGTTTGGTCTTGTTTTTCACGTCTCACCATGTAGAACACGATGGGAGGGGTCCCAAAGTTAAGTGGTGAAATTTTTCGAAAAGTCCAGATACCGGGTAGGTCTGTATATAGGCCCATAGGCCTACTACCTATGGGGGGAAGTTCATACTGGGTGGACGTTTTGGAGTCTAGGTGAGCCCCTAGTGGTCCTATGGTTTCGTATGAGGTCTTATATTGAAGCTCTCGTGGCGGAGCACCCGACTGGACTAATGTATCGTCCGTTTTCAATATTCTGCGCATGCGCAGTCTGGTAGTAGTATAGAAAGCAGGCATTCTGGGGGTGCGTGGGGGTGTGTTTGGAGTAGAGATGGACAACCATTGGTCCGAATGAGTCGTGGGAGGTGTCAAAGTGAAGCTTTTCTGAGGTAGAGTCAGAATGGCGTGTTTTTTATTGCAAGTCGCGTCCATCTGCGCATGCGCAGTTGAGTGTAGTAAGTAAAGTGGTCATTTTGGGGGTGCGTGGGGGTGTTTGGGGTAGAGATGGACCACTATTGGTCAGAATGTGTCATTTTGTAGCTCTCGGGGTGTAGACCCCGATTTGAGGGCTTTCCACAGCATCTGTGACGTTATCGGTGACGTCATCAGTACGAGTAATAGCGAAAGTGGGCATTTTGGCTAACTGAAGGAAGGTATTTGGGGTAGAAATGGACCACTATTGGTTCCAATGTGTTGTGGGAGGTGGCATCTTGTAACAACGCCCGCCAACGCCAAGCTCAACGCTTCAACGCCCTGGCGAATTAGCCCAAAAGCTCTGATTTTCATGGAATTGCGTTACGCCTTAACGCCCTAGCATAACGCCTTGACGCCATGATGTAGACAGATGAGAAAAAAAACAAACAACAAAGATGACAGAAGAGAGAACAACAACAGCATGTTTTTTCATATAGTTTATTCTCCCCAATGTTAAATCATACCCACGCTGGGGGAGCCACGTTGGGTATGTTTTCAGTTCAAGAATTACAAGCGTCTAGTCCGTCATTCATAATTCAGCCGTCATCCATTAAAGAATATCCGCGTCCATAATCCAAAGACCTATTCCATATTCCATAAAACAGGATTAGCACCAAATTCAAAAGGACAATCATAGTATACATAAACATAGGCTAGTTTCCTTCAAGAAGACTCTTGTCCAATCAGAGGCCGCCATTTGGCGCTGTATCTGTCATATTCGTTC
Source organism: Hanleya hanleyi (assembly GCA_036873755.1). Taxonomy (NCBI): domain Eukaryota; kingdom Metazoa; phylum Mollusca; class Polyplacophora; order Lepidopleurida; family Hanleyidae; genus Hanleya; species Hanleya hanleyi. The sequence continues at coordinate 91,403 of JAVTVY010028442.1, forward strand.
TTGTCGGTTAGATGTATTCTCGGCTGCTCTTGTCCAATCAGAAGCCGTCCTTTCAGAAAGTTTCATCTTTGCTCGGTGTGACCAAAGCATCGTCGGGCAGTTCAGGATATTGTTCGGCAGCATGTCCTGAAACAGTTGTTTGCGCATTCTGATCGCATTTTCCAGGGCGTCGGTGGGTGGTAGCCCCATATCCTCTTCCAAGTGACGCTTGGTCTTCATGATGGACCTGTGCGTGGGGTTGCCTTTCATTTCAAGCGGCAGTAGGCTATATCGTTTATAGATGGCCATGGCTGTTTTCCCGATGCAGGGGCGCATTTCGGTGTACGCCTGTTGTAAATTATCCTGTCCACCGTCTTCGATTACCGCAGCATAACTACGAATAGCTTCATGCACAATACGATCCCAGAAGGTAGGTTCTGCCTCACTTTCCTGGGATGTAGGCTGACTATCTGAGGTCAAGCTCTCCGTATCAGTAGATAGACTCGGTTTCGATATCAGTCGATACACTCTCCGCAGTCTCTGTATCAGCATCCGCCTCAACGGACTCGTCGGGGTCTTCAATCCCATGTATATTTTTCCGGTGTCGCATCATATCGTAATGTCTGGTGAACGTGCGTTCACACTCAGAGCAAGTATAAGCCATGTTGACGGTTGAACGTCGAATAGTGCGTGTTTTGGGAATACACTTGCTTTTATAGACAGTAACGCCCGTCAACGCTTAGCTTAACGCTTCAACGCCCTATCTGTATACCCTAAGGCTCGTCTCAACGCCTTAACACCCGTTTCAATGCCTTAACACACTTTCTTAACGCTTTAACGCCTTTTAAAGATGCGTTCGAACAAATGTTTCTTTTGTGCTATTGCTCTGACATACGCCGCTTTCCAGTTCATGCCTGAGGTTTTCAACATCGAAGCTATTCTTTCGATTTCCATAGGGATCGGGTCCTTGTCCAGTAATTTTATATGGGTCAGGAAGTCGGCATACTGCTGATGTAAAACCCGTCGTAGTCTGGGTACCAATGTGTTATGGGCTAACATTGCGGTTTCCTCTTTCGAATACCCTTTGCGGTGAAACTTGTTTCCTGTGGCTTCCAACGTCTCGCCCAGCTCGGCGTCCATACTTTCTTTAAACAAATCCTTCCATAGCCTCGAGTTCACATTATGTTCATTCCCTTGTACGGGTTTGGGTAGGTCCTTTACGGTTGGGTGATATTCCGGGGCTGATGGTACGAAGGGGACCCGCTGTATGGGGGCGGTTTGCTGCTGCTCTGCCAGATGTGGACTCGGTGCATGGTGTAGGGGTATATCACGTTGCAGTGATGCCTCGCCGGGTAACAGGTGGGTCGTCAGCCGGCGAACTTCGGGGGTATGGGCTTTTAAATCTACGAACAGGTAGCCATACGGACGACTTATCGCCCCTTGAAACGCCTGCATGAAATGGTCGATGTTCTGAGGATAAATTCAACTACCAAACACACGGATTTGTGCTCTGTCGATGGGGTTGGAGAACAACACAAAGTATTGGCAGTTCAAGACAATATCTCTGGACGCCTTCCTTTGAGGAAAGAGATTCTGAGTCAAATAGATGACGGACAGATTGCGATGATGGGACCCTTTGGCGAATAGGTCGGCGATTTTCGAATTGTCCTTGGCCGCACTCATCAGATCATCGAGCTCTACCACGTTGGTCTGCTCGGAATCGAAGTAATACGGTTCGTCTATGTCGTGAGAAATTCCTGGGACGAAACTCACATTCTGTAACCTTGTAGTTTCGTAGGCGGGCTGCCATTGGCTATAACGCAAAATAACACGTGTCGGAGCTGGGGTTGCTACACCTTTCTCTAAGAATTTCGTCACCCAGGACGTCTTTCCACATGCCGTAGTGCCGCTCACCGTCATCGTATAGGGATGCTCTACTCCACTTGTTGGACCTAGCTATAGCGGGACTCGGCGGTGTCTCATTGTTGTGTTTGCATTGAATGTGTCTGAGCATACTATCGCGACGAGAGAAGGTTCTCTGACAGAACGTACACGTACACGACATGTCGATCAGTCGTCCAATACATATGGACTGATGAGGGACACGTGTTCATTTCTATATGTACAGACACCTCCACCACCACCACCACCACCACCACCACAGAGCGTTGACGCCCGTCAACGCCCGGTGGTGGTGGTGGTAGCTCCCGTGGGGCGGAGTGCGGAGATTTTGGAGCTCAGAGCTCGGAAGTGACGTCATCGTACGCATGTGTGTGTGTGTGTGTGTGTGTGCGTGTGTGTGTGGGGGCAGTGGATTTTACATCCGGGGCCTTGTCAACATCCGGGTTTCCACCACCACCACCACCGAGCGTTGACGCCCGTCAACGCCCGGTGGTGGTAGTTCCCGTGGGGCGGAGCTCGGCGATTTCACAACCGAGACCTTGTCAACATCCGGGTTTCCCAGTGGGTTTTTCCCGTTGTTCTTCGGTCTTCCATCCGGGTACTGTGGTCTTACATCCGGGTTTTTCCATGTTTACTGTCACGTGACCGGAACCGGATGTTGTCACAAGACAGGTGGCGCCCCGATATTGAACTAATACTTTCGACAGGGACCGGCACCTGTCTTGTGACAACTTCCGGTTCCGGTCACTTGACAGTAAACATGGAAAACCCGGATGTAAGATGAGGACCCGGATGTAAAACCACAGTACTCGGATGGAAGACGGAAGAACGACAGGAAAAACCCACTGGGAAACCCGGATGTTGACAAGGTCCCGGGCGTAAAATCGCCGAGCTCCGCCCCACGGGAACTACCACCACCACCGGGCGTTGACGGGCGTCAACGTTCGGTGGTGGTGGTGGTGGTGGAAACCCGGATGTTGACAAGGTCCCGGATGTAAAATCCACTGCCCACACATACACACATGCGTACGATGACGTCACTTTCGAGCTCTGAACTCCAAAATCTCCGCCCCACGGGAGCTACCACCACCGCCGGGCGTTGACGGGCGTCAACGCTCGGTGGTGGTGGTGGTGGAGGTGTCTGTATATATAGGAGTGAACACGTGTCCCTCATCAGTTCATATGTATTGGTCGACTGATCAACATGTCGTGTACGTGTACGTTCTGTCAGAGAACCTTCTCTCGTCGCGATAGTATGCTCAGACACATTCAATGCAAACACAACAATGAGACATCGCCGAGTTCCGTTATAGGTCCAACAAGTGGAGTAGAGCATCCCTATACGATGAAGGTGAGCGGCACAACAGCATGTGGAAAGACGTCCTGGGTGATGAAATTCTTAGAGGAAGGTGTGGCAACCACAGCTCCGACACGTGTTATTTGGTGCTATAGCCAATGACAGCCCGCCTACGAAACTACAAGGTTACAGAATGTGAGTTTCGTCCCAGGAATTCCTCACGACATAGACGAACCGTATTACTTCAATGCCGAGCAGACCAACGTGGTAGTGCTCGATGATCTGATGAGTGCGGCCAAGGACAATTCGAAAATCGCCGACATATTCACCAAAGGGTCCCTTCACCGCAATCTGTCCGTCATCTATTTGACTCAGAATCTCTTTCCTCAAGGGAAGGCATCCAGAGATATTGCCTTGAACTGCCAATACTTTGTGTTGTTCTCCAACCCCACCGACAGAGCACAAATCCGTGTGTTTGGTAGTCGAATTTATCCTCAGAACATCGACCATTTCATGCAAGCGTTTCAAGGGGCGACAAGTCGTCCGTATGGCTACCTGTTCGTAGATTCAAAAGCCTATACCCCCGCTGATCGCCGGCTGACGACCTACCCGTTACTCGGCGAGGCATCACTGCAACGTCATATACCACTACACCATCCACCGAGTCCACATCTGGCAGAGCAGCAGGAAACCGCCCTCATACAGCGGGTCCCCTTCGTACCATCAGTCCCGGAATATCACCCAACCGTGAAGGGCCAATCCAAACCCGTACCAGGGAATGAACATAATGTGAACTCGAGGCTATGGAAGGATTTGTTCAAAGAAAGTATGGACGCCGAGCTGGGCGAGACGTTGGAAGCCACAGGAAACAAGTTTCACCGCAAAGGGTATTCGAAAGAGGAAGCCGCAATGTTAGTCCATAACACATTGGCACTCGGACTACGACGGGTTTTACGTCAGCAGTATGCCGAGTTCCCTACCCATATAAAATTGCTGGACAAGGACCCCGTCCATATGGAAATCGAAAGCTTCGATGTTGAAAACCTCAGGCATGAACTGGAAAACGGCGTATGTCAGAGCAATAGCACAAAAGAAACATTTGTTCGAACGCATCTTTAAAAGGCGTTAAAGCGTTAAGAAAGTGTGTTGAGGCATTGAAACGGGTGTTAAGGCGTTGAGACGAGCCTTAGGGTATACAGATAGGGCGTTGAAGCGTTAAGCTAAGCGTTGACGGGCGCTACTGTCTATAAAAGCAAGTGTATTCCCAAAACACGCACTATTCGACGTTCAACCATCAACATGGCTTATACTTGCTCTGAGTGTGAACGCACGTTCACCAGACATTACGATATGATGGGACACCGGAAAAATATACATGGGATTGAAGACCCCGACGAGTCCGTTGAGGCGGATGCTGATACAGAGACTGTTGAGAGTGTATCGACTGATATCGAAACCGAGATTGCTGAGAGTCTATCTACTGATACGGAGAGCTTGACCTCAGATAGTCAGCCTACATCCCAGGAAAGTGAGGCAGAACCTACCTTCTGGGATCGTATTGTGCATGAAGCTATTCGTAGTTATGCTGCGGTAATCGAAGACGGTGGACAGGATAATTTACAACAGGCGTACACCGAAATGCGCCCCTGCATCGGGAAAACAGCCATGGCCATCTATAAACGGTATAGCCTGCTGCCGCTTGAAATGAAGGGCGACCCACGCACAGGTCCATCATGAAGACCAAGCGTCACTTGGAAGAGGATATAGGGCTACCACCCACCGGGGCCCTGGAAAATGCGATCAGAATGTGCAAACAACTGTTTCAGGACATGCTGCCCGAACAATATCCTGAACTGGCCGACGATGCTTAGGTCACACCAAGCAAAGATGGAACTTTCTGAAAGGACGGCTTCTGATTGGACAAGAGCAGCCGAGAATACATCTAACAGACAAGAAAGAATATGACAGATACAGCGCCAAATGGCGGCCTCTGATTGGAGAAGAGTCTTATTGAATTGAAAACATACCCAACGTGGCTCCCCCAGCGTGGGTAGGATGTTACATTGGGGAGAATAAACTATATGAAAAAACTTCTTGTTGTTGTTTTTCTCTCTTTTGTCATCTTTGTTGTTGTTGTTTTTCTCTCATCTGTCTACATCATGGCGTCAAGGCGTTATGCTAGGGCGTTAAGGCGTAACGACGGGGGTTGACAGGCGTCACTGCATTTCGATGTATTGGTGGCAATTCCATGAAAATGTGAGCTTTTGGGCTAATTCACGAGGGCGTTGAAGAGTTGGGCTTGGCGTTGGCGGGCGTTGCTACAAGATGCCACCTCCCACGACACATTCGAACCAATAGTGGTCCATTTCTACCCCGAATACCTTCCTTCACTTACCCAAAATGCCCACTTCGCTACTAGTACTGATGACGTCACCGATGACGTCACAGATGCTGTAGACAGCCCTCAAATCAGGGTCTACACCCCAAGAGCTACAAAATGACACCTCCCACGACACATTCGGACCAATAGTGGTCCATCTCTACCCCAAACACCCCCACGCACCCCTTAAAATGACCACTTCACTTACTACACCCAACTGCGCATGCGCAGATTGACGCGATTTGCAAGAAAAAACACACGCCATTCTGGCTTCACTTTGACACCTCCCACGACTCATTCGGACCAATAGTGGTCCATCTCTACCCCAAACGCACCCCCAAAATGCCTGCTTTCTATACTACTACCAGACTGCGCATGCGCAGAATATTGAAAACGCACTATACATTAGTCCAGTCGGGCGCTCCTCCACGAGAGCTTCAAAATAAGACCTCATACGACACCATAGGACCACTAGGGTCTCACCTAGACCCCAAAACGTCCACCCAGTATGGACCTAACCCCCATAGCCAGTAGGTCTATGGGCCTATATACAGGCCTACCCAGTACCTGGACTTTTCGAAAAAATTCACCGCCCATCGTGTTCTACATGGTGAGACGTGAAAAACAAGACCAAACAACCCATATCGCAATGAACATGTGTGAATTTCCCAGTATGGACCTATCGCCCATAGCCAGTATGGGCCTATCCAGACGTCCGTGAACTTTTCAAAACATTTCACCGCTTAACTTCGGGACTCCTCCCATCGTGTTCTACATGGTGAGACGTGAAAAACAAGACCAAACAACCCATATCGCCATGAACATGTGTGAATTGCCCAGTATGGACCTATCCCCCATAGCCAGTATGAGCCTGTGGGACCTATCCCCCATAGCCAGTATGAGCCTGTGGGCCTATATAGACCTACCCGGTACCTGAAGTTTTCAAAAAAATTCACCGCTTAACTGCGAGACCCCTCCCATCGTGTTCTACATGGTGAGGCGTGAAACACAAGACCAATCAACCCGTATCGCAATGAACATGTGTGAATTTCTCCATAGCCCGTCTAATTATCGAGGTATCACGCTGACAAGCGCTTTGGCTAAACTTTTTAACAAAATTATCTTGGGTAGGTTAAATGTATTCTGTACTGAGCATGATGTCATTCACAAAAACCAAATTGGATTTACTGATAATAGCCGTACAATGGACCATATTCTCACACTTCGTCATATTATAGATCATGAAAAACAACATAAGCGGAAATTATTCTGCTCTTTTATCGATCTACATAAAGCTTTTGACTCGGTATGGAGAGAGGGTCTTCTATACAAACTTTTGAATTTGGGTATTAGTGGCAAACTATATGCAGTTCTCAAAAGCATGTACTCCGACACATATTCTGCAATGAAATTCCCACATGGCCTTTCTCCCTTCTTTCCATCCACTGTGGGTGTTAAACAGGGAGATGTACTCAGTCCCCTACTTTTTAATATCTTTATTAACGACCTTATTAGTGAAATACAAAATGATCAGTGCGGTGAAGTATGCATCGGCAAACCCACTGTTAATATTCTTTGTTATGCTGACGACATTGTCATACTGTCCTCCACTGCTGCAGGTTTGCAAAGTAAACTAGATATTCTTGAGAGATATTGCAATAAATGGCGACTGAGAGTTAATATCAATAAATCGCAGGTCATGCTTTTCAACGCCAACAAGCTGCCGCGTAATATTTCATTCCAAATACATGACAATTCCCTGTCGATTGTCAAGCAATATACCTATTCAGGCATAATTCTTAAAAGCAATGGTAACTTTTCACTGGCTATAGAGAACCTACGTAACAAAGGGTTGAAAGCATACTTCAAAATGAAGCAATTATTAGACAACAATACAGGTTGTAAACTATCCGAAAAGTTGTTCGACACATTAATAAAACCAATACTGTTATATGGCAGTGAAGTTTGGGGTGTCAAAGACACTTTTAGAGATTCAGATGGCTTCGAGCATGTACATCTAAAATTCATCAAAGAATTGCTTGGAGTACATTCCAAAAGTACGAACACAGCATGTAGATCCGAACTTGGCCGACTTCCTCTTAAATTTGATATTTTGAAACGCATGGTGCGGTTCTGGGCGCACATACTGGAAAGTCCGGGCTCTCTGGTATCTGACGTGTACCGAGACACAATCGATTGTAGTTCCTGGACTAAGTATATTTCTAATCTCCTCGATACCTGTGGATTCAAATATGTGTTCAATGAGCAATTTCCTACAACGAACGTCGAGATTGGTTGCATTGTGCAGCGTCTTAAGGACATTGAAATGCAGGAAACTATTTCATATATTCAGTCATCTGACAAGCTTACTGTCTTATCTTCAATGTCTAGCCTGTTTTGTAGACCAATTTATCCCGACGTCTTAGCTAATAGACAATATAGAAGTGTTATTTGCAAATACAGAATAAGTGCACACAGGTTGGAAATTGAACGCGGTCGATACCAACAGTTAAATAGGAGGGACCGACTTTGTAAACAGTGTCCAAGTAATGTCATTGAGAGTGAACATCATTTTATTCTGACCTGTCCTAAATATATTACACTGAGAAAAAACTTTTTCGAATCAATTTCTAATCTGGGTACCAACTTCCATTCTCTAAGTAACACAGCGAAGCTTAAATTTATTCTGGGAAACCGCTGCACAGATACGCTTATTAAAACTGCCAAATTCTTGCTTGCTTGCGAAAAGCTGCGAGATCAATAAAGTCATTCATGCAGTGTGAAATATCTGCATCATATCAAGCTAATAGTATATATACATGTGTCAGATTGATAGGGCCTAAGGTTATTGAATTATGTCAGCTTTGCGTCATGTGAATATTGCTTTTATTCCTCTTGTATTCATCTGTCATGTTTGGCAACTTGTTCTTCTTATTTGTATGACTATATTACCAGTCTGCTGACTGCGTTGATGTGTCAATAAAAAAGTTCTAAAAGTTCTATGGGCCCACCCAGACCTCCGTGAACTTTTCGAATAATTTCACCTCTTAACTTCGAGACCCCGCTCATCGTATTCTACATGGGGAGACGTGAAAAACAAGACCAAACAACCCATATCGCAATGAACATGTGTGAATTTCCCAGTATGGACCTATACCCCACAGCCAGTATGGGCCTATATACAGACCTCCGTGATCTTTTCAAAAAATTTCACCGCTTAGCTCCGGGACCTTTCCCATCGTGTTTTTCGTGGCGAGACGTGAAAAACAAGGCCAAACAACCCATAGTAAAATCCACAAAAAAAAGTTTACCACCCCCCCCCTTAATCCCCATACAAGCATTTTTCCGTATAGATGCAAATGTGCGAATGAGGCCCCTATGGTAGAGGTAAAGTCTGTGTTCCGCTTTTTTATATTTTCGGGGACAATTCTTCATTTTACATGCACCCTCGATAGTGACTTGATAGGCAGCCCCGATAAGCCCGGGGACCGATATTACCCCTTTTGGATACAGTTGATAGGGGGTTTTCCCCTAGTTTAGTTTCCACTTTTTATATTTTCGGGACAAATCCTAATTTTACATACACCACATACAACCATACACCCATGACTGGATGGCCGTGGAGGAGCGCTTCACTTTGACACCTCACTCGACTCAATCAGTCAGTTAGGGGCCTCTCTCGCCCCAACATGTCACGAAGATTGCCGGAGAATTTCCCTCGGCTCCCCGTGTATTTGGGACTACTTTCTGTCCGCGGAAGCAGACCGCATCACCGCGGAGGAATACATCCCAAATAGAGACCAGCAGTGCCGGAACTATAGTGCACTTGACCTGCGCGGTGACGTGCAAAAATTGGAACTCTTCTGTGTTCGGAGGTAGTTTTGCTCTCTTGAGCTGGTGGCGCCACCTGTCGGAATCAAGAGTTACCTCCCTGGAAAATGAGTGTTTTTTGCGGTGAACATACTACTTAGGTAGAAAATTAACATAGACTAAATATATTTCATATTGTTAAAGAGATAGCAAAGCGACCCGATTAACGAACCAGAACGCATGCGCTTAGCCACACGTCAATGCAGCCGTCCGCCGTTATCGGGGCAAGATGGTACTTTCTAAGGATTAACTTGAATTATAGTGCAAACCGGGATTGAATGATCATTTGAGCTTGTATATCATTATAGTAATGACCACTGTAATCAGAAATTTTTCAACAATTTAAAGTTCAATTGTTACAAATTTATACCGCTCAAATTTTCACAGAGTGCCAATTCACCATCAATTCCCTACAAAAATTCTACACTACAAGGGGGAATATCCCCCACTCACACTCTCTTCCACTCAACCTTGTGGACATTGACTAGCTAAATGAATATAGCCTGAATTTTGAGACTGAAACAAATAATTTCAATAATTTATGCTGCCCCAAAGTTGAAGAAATAAATTGTGGCGTACTACAAGACAAGTTGCACTGACGGTAGTTAAAGTCATGATGAGGATAATATTATAAAATATAATAATTTTAATAGTTTTATAATAATAAAATGCCGTCTATTTTTTGCAGGGTTTTTGTAGCGAAGCAGACATGATGAATGCATGAAATTAATCATGTCGGATTTTATCAAGTTTATCTCTGTGTCAGTATAACAAACATAACCTCATTGTCTCCCTGAGCGGTTGTATGTAGTATTATCTATCATAATTATGCAGTATGACATAATTTTACCTCAATTTTACCTCAAACCGGTCACGTTCCCTGTCACTTTTTCATATGTATAATACCATTCCGCGAATCAGTTTATCAACGATTAGCTCTTCATATTATTAACGTGTTTTCAATCGGTCTTAATATAATTTCACACTGCATCATTTTAGTGCCCCTGGCTATGTTGGAATGGTGTAGGGACATTTCCCCCTTGGACATTTCCCCCAGTGGACATTTCTTCCAGTGGACATTTCCTCCACCCTATATTTTATGGTTATTTTGAACATGGTTTTTAAATAATTTTGTAATAACGCAATTTTTTTTCTATATATAAAGATATAAAGATTTCCACATATGTTTTACGATAATTGAGTCACAAAGTGATAAGTTATTATACATATACACAGTATATATCAGTATTATACAGTCAGCACATTTTAAAACAATATAAAAGATGTATACATGGTATATAGCGTAACATTAACTGTTCATAGGTCGGTGTCATGAAGCCATTTGATGAGCATAAAACCGAACTGAAGTGAAAACTGAGGTAAAAAATAGAACAAAATAATATTGT